>CP092875.1:10622370-10719815 GCA_030710605.1 Cordylochernes scorpioides | reverse complement strand
GTAAGAATACAATAAGTAGTCAGTGCGCAGTAAGTAGTACAAACGCTGTAAAAAGTAAGAATGCAATAAGTAGTCAGTGCGCAGTAAGTAGTACAAACGCTGTAAAAAGTAAGAATGCAATAAGTAGTCAGTGCGCAGTAAGTAGTACAAACGCTGTAAAAAGTAAGAATGAAATAAGTAGTCAGTGAGCAGTAAGTAATATAGTCGCGGTAAGATGTAAGAGTGCAATAAGTAGTCAGGGCGCAGTAAGTAGTACAGACGCAGTAAGAAGTAAAAGGACAAAAGTAGTCAGGGCGCACTAAGTAGTACAGACGAAGTAATAGTACAATAAGTAGTCGGACGCAGTAAGTAGTACAGACGAAGTATAAGTACAATAAGTAGTCAGGGCGCAGTAAGTAGTACAGACGAAGTAAGAAGTAGAAGTATTTGGCGCGTAAGTAGTTTATAGACTGTAAGATGTAAGAATGTAATATATAAAAGCGCAAAGGGTATTAAGAGTACAATATTTATTCTGGGCGTAGTAAGTAGTACAAACGAAGTAAAAATTAATAGTTAAATGAATAGTCAGGGCGCAGTAAGTAGTACAAACGCAGTAAAAAGTAAGAATGCAATAAGTCGTTAGGGCGCAGTAAGTAATAAAGTCGCAGTAAGAAGTAAGCGGGCAATAAGTAGTAAGAGCGCAGTAAGTCGTACAAACGAAAAGTAAGAAATAATAGTACAATAAGTAGTCAGGGCGCAGTAAGTAGTGCAAACGAAGTAAGAAATAATAGTACAATAAGTAGTCAGGGCGCAGTAAGTAGTACAGATGCAGTAAGAAGTAATAGTAGAATAAGTAGTCGGGAGGCAGTAAGTTGTACAAACGAAGTGAGAAATAATAGTACAATAAGTAGTCAGGGCGCAGTAAATAGTGCAGACGCAGTAAGAAGTAATAGTAGAATAAGTAGTCAGGGCGCAGTAAGTAGTGCAGACGCAGTAAGAAGTAATAGTAGAATAAGTAGTCAGGGCGCAGTAAGTAGTGCAGACGCAGTAATAAGTAATAGTACAATAAGTAGTCAGTGCCCAGTAACTAGTGCAGACGCAGTAAGAAGTAATAGTAGAATAAGTAGTCGAGGCGCAGTAAGTAGTACAGACGTAGTAAGAAGTAAGAGTGCAATAAGTAGTTAGGTTGGAGTAAGTAGTACAGACGATGTAAATATAAGAGTACTATAAGTAGCCAGGGCGCAGTAAGTAGTACAGACGGGATAAAAATTAAGAGTGAAATAAATAATCAGGGCGCAGTAAGTAGTACAGACGCAGTAAGAAGTAAAAGTGCAATAAGTAGTCCGGTCTAAGTATGTAATCCAGACGCAGTAAAGACTAAGAATACAATAAGTAGTCAGGGCGCAGGGAGCAGCGGTGAGTTGTACGGAGTATTTCTAAGTTGTACTGAGCTGCTGAGACTTTACGGGACATTCGTATAATGTACGGAGCAGCGGAAAGTTGCACGGAGCATTTGTTAGTTGTACTTAGCAATGGAGAGTTGTACGTAGCTTTTTAAAGTTGTACTGAGCAGCGAAGAGTTGTACGGAGTAGCGAAGAGTCGAAAGGAGCAGCGGAGAGTGTTATGTTGTAAGATTTACAGGGCAGTAGATAGTTATCCTAAGTAGCCATGGGTGTTATGGAAGAGTAGAAAGTTGTATGGAGCATCCGCAAGTTGTAAATTTAAAACGTGCATTGTAAGGAACATCGGTATACCGTAAGCAGCAGCGGATAATTATAGATAGCATGCTTGAATTGTAGGGACCAGCGGTGAGCTACATGGCTCAATTGTTAGTTTTATGGAGCATTGGAGAGCGTACTGAAGTTCGCTGAGTTTTACGGAGCTGATGGAAGTTTTAAGAAGCATCACCGAGTTATTAGGAGCATCCATCAGTTGAATGAAGCAGCGGAGATTGGTTCGAAGCATCAGATAGAAATATGGAACCGCTTGGGGTTTAACGAAATCTCCGGTTTTTGCACAGAGTGAGTTGGAGTGCAAGATTCGTCCGAGCAGAAGTTGTACGGAGCAGCTGTACAGAGCAGCTGGAAGCTCACGGAGCAGTGAAGGGTTTGATGAATCAGTGGGAAGGAATAGCCGCTGGTTACCGAGGAGTCCATCAGCCTGGCTGTTGCCTTCAGATAGCTATCAGAGAAGTAACTAACTGCCAGCTTTCACGCGAAATCTCGAGTGCTCGCATCAATCGCTATTCTCTAAGTAATTTACTTCTTATATTTCTAATATCAATTACATATTTGTATATTAATATCATGGGGTTATATTCAATGTTAGATATACTCAAAGTATTACAAAGATACTTAAAGTATTTGTTTTAAAATACAAGTGGAAATTATATTTACAATTTTCATGTATCTCTACACATTTTGTATATCTGCTATTTAGAAACTTTTATAGAAAAAAGTTTATTTTCTCTCTTTTAAAAAACGTGGCTTTAATTTTAAAAATGACAGAGATTTTCAATTTAAAAAATAATTTTATTGTTGAAACAGTTTTATTTTAAAAGGATAAAAAAGGTAATGACGCAATTTTTAAATACATTTTTGTCATGCTACCTTTATTATATAGAAAAAAAAGTTATAGAATATAAAAATAAGACTATGACCTCAATAGGACTTACGCATTTCAACGCTTGGAGAAGCTGAAATAAGCAGCCATTGTTATAATTACGAGAGTTAAGTTTGATGTGGTAGCGCGAGATTGGCAGCTAGAGGGCGTGCTGGAAACTTGGTTAAATCTTTACACTACTTTATATATTGAGATATTCATTATTAAATTGAATATTTAGGTTTAATTTTGCTGCACATTCATTTTATTTTTTATTTATTATTCAACCAGGCGCGATATTGAAATATTTGCGCCTATTACAAGAGAAAACAAACAAAACAGTGAACAAATCATAACTTAGAATTAAATATTTACAAATTTACATGTATTATTCGATAGATTTCATAAAAATTATATAGACAAAGTGGCTGATGTAAGAGAGTTAATGATTTAGATCAGGTAACAAACAATGTCTCACTTCTGTAAAGTTCGGACAGTCGTAGATAAGGTGAAGAGCAATTTGTTTAGTTTCTCCGCAGGAACAATTTGGTATTTCTGATAGACCTCTTTTATGTAAGTATTTCTGGAATTTTCCGTGTGATGTGACAAATTGAGTGACTATAAAAATTGGATAGAACTGTGTAGGAATTCCTTTTGGAAAAATAGTGCGAATTGTATAATTAGCATTATGAATGTATTGATACAAATGATTTATGACTGGTACAGAGCAGGATGGACAATCATCAATTCTGTCCTCCCAAGGAAAAGCAGTCCTTGATATCCAGACTTATGTCTGGTCATTTACGGACAGCGACTTTCTAGAATGGTTGCAATGGTTTTCGCATTATGTATTAAGTACAATTCCAAACCTGCAATCTCAAACCACATTATTGAATGTATTCTATCCATTGACGAGCTCAATTCATCGCCAGCAGACACAATCAAAAATCTCAGGCTCTACACACTTGATACCCTGATATGATTGAGTAGAGATAAGAAAGGTGATGTTTTTAATCATAAAAAATTCCGTTTTTTTAGCGGAGTCTAACTAACCTCTGAACTCCACTTAGTATATTGCGCTCCTATATACCTAACTTTGTAAGGAAAGAATATAATTTTGAAGAACATTTGTTGGTTGGAAGTTGATTCAGAAAAAACACAGCTACATCAACCAATGATTTATTTAATTCCCGACGTTTCAGAGAATTCCTGTCACTCTCTTCAGGGAAATGATTATTTGAATCCTGGTTCTACTTATTTACATACACGATAGAAAATCATGTATGTATATAGGTAGAACTAGGATTCAAAATAATCATTCCCTTGAGGAAAGTGACAACGGAAAAATTTATTCCATTTTGATAAGGATATATTTGATTTTAATCAAGCCATTTTTATTTTGTACCTATTATAAATTTCGATATCTACGCAGAATATGAGCATAATTAACTCAATACAATCCCTATATATATCAAAGTCAGTGTATGTATGTTTGTCGGCTATACACGTCCACAATACGTAACTAATCTGACTGAAGTTCTAACAGTAAAATATAGTAAAATCTGAAAAAACTTATAGTGAAAATTACAGGTCTCTATCCCGAATATTCATTGAGTTTTTGCAACGCAAATTTGCCCTTTCGCTCGCGAGCAGCGCCTCTAGTGGTGAAGATGGGAGGTAATATCAGCTGACCTAATGTACATGTAAGGTGAAGTTTGGAGCGGGACGTTTCACAAGAGTGACATCCACTGCGCCAATTTATAATTGTAACGAATAGTATTTGAATAAAAACATTTAATCGGGTAAAACCTGGGCATTGCTCGGGTCATTCGGCTAGTATTATATATAACACACTAGGGCAACCGAAAGGTTTCAATAAAAATGAAAAAGTTGCAACAATCAATTTCATTCTAAAATATTCCTTAAAACTTTCTTCAGTCAGTAAATTGATTTCCTCGAATACACACAATACAATTTGATTTCATTTAACTAAATTTGCATACCAACCCTTTGTACATATTTCAATTGTGTTGATATTTTTAACTAGCTTGCATACTAATTCCTGGTGGATATTTCAAATATCTTTCTTTTCTTTCAAAGTTTTGCTTACCTTTTAAGTGCAAATGTCCCTAGGGGGACATAACGCTCTGAGTCAAAATAAAATACTATACAGTTTTTTTTTCATTTATTTTTGATAGAATATATCTAAAATTCCTTCTTCTTAAAAAAAAAAAACTGGATTTATAGACAATTTGAGTTATGTGAACCCAGCAAGAACGTGGCCATTTTTGAATGTCCTGTCCATTGCAAGTAGTTTTGTTAACATTGGAACTCCATAGAGACCGGTGTGGCTTGACATCGCAATTGCAAATAATGCCTTGGAGCAATGAAGAGTTAGGCAATAACCTTTATGTGTCGTTATTGCTGTACAATCATTCTTTTAGATACCTTATAAAATTAAATAATGCAAAAGGTTTTTGGAGATGAGTTTCTTTTCATTTTTTATTGAATTCCCAAGCTTTCGGGCATTTCCGCCCCTCTTACAGAAGTACAAATGAACAATAATGAAACGCTCTTTCATTATTGTTCATTTGTACTCCTGTAGAAGGGCGTAAAAATGCCAGAAATCTTGAAAATTTAATAAAAATGAAAAGAAACTCATCTCCAGAAACCTTTTGTATTGCTAAATTCATATATAAGAGAGATTCACATCTATTACGTTATAAGATTACAAGGAACTTTGTTAAAGTCAATCAATCTGATATCTTCAAACGCAATGTTGTACACTGTCGATTTCTACTAAACGGATCAAAGATTCACAGCTGCTTTGTTGACTCTCAGGAAACTTCTTGATATACTTTGGTACTAAACTGTTACTTCGGCGCGGCAATGTAATCTACCGTCGCTACTCCCAGTGTACAGTGGGGTCATGGTTAATCCCTCCTGGACGTAGCCCAACACTGGCTCAGGCGGTTGGCCGATGGTGTGATTTCTCTTTGCTTGTTTTTTACTGTGACAGCCTTACTGGCAAGCATCAATTTAGTTGTGAGTGAACTTGCAAATACAGGTTGTTGTTTATGTTGTTCTTGTGTCTATTTGATCACGCAGAATGCAACTGAACTAAGTATTTATTTATTAACATCTATTTGTTATAACATGGTTATATATCTAAGAGTGTTTACAAGTCGAGTCGGCAGTGTTGCCGGATCAATCATAACACAGGTAACAAAATTGTAGACGGAGATTTAGCAATCAATATCCTTTGTAGAATCCCAGAAATTTAGGAAAATGTAGTCTCTACCTTGTATAATTTGCCAGTAGAAGAATTTACTTGTGCCACAGTAAAACGAAAGCTTTTAGCGGAAGCTGAATGACGCTATTTTTCACAAGTTGGAGAAAAGATTGCCTTTTCAGAAGATGTCTTAGAGAAATAAAGAACATCGGATAGATCTCAAAATTGGGAGAAGGAAATAATATATTTTGTGTAGATGCAGTAAAAATCGGAGATTTTGCCAAAGACTGCTGCAGGTTGAAAGCAACCAAGCATGAATCCCACGAAAAACCACCGAAGGTGATCTTCAATGAATGTCACATTTATGATGTTGAAGTCAATTCACAAATTGAAGCAGAGAGATGAGGCAGGCTTTTTGTTATTACTCTCTCTCTCTCGCTCTTGTACACGCTTGTTCGGCGGTACATATACTAGAATTGGAACGATACAGAGAAGATTAGCATGGCCCCTGCGCAAGGATGACACGCAAAATCGTGAAGCGTTCTCTCTCTCTCTCTTTACTACTCCACATGCTGATTCTTCAATGAATTCAATTCAAAATGAATTATTCAATATTCAATTTACCTCACCAGTGGTACCTGCCTGAGAAACCTGGGGCCATCACCAATGCTAACCACCCCGAGATGTCACATTGTCCCACTTCAAAACGGGACACACAAGGCAGATCAAATTTGAAGGTGGAGTTAGGATCTTCCCAACATGTACCATCTGTAAAAGGGAGGAGACAACCCCACACCATCTACTCTGATGTATGGAAGTCATGTACCACAAACTTATACCACAACTAATCCTAAACAAGATAAATGTAAATAGTCTCCATGATATTGTGTAATTACACAAGGGATAATTTACAAAATATATATATTCAATCATTCCACTCAGCTTAGAACTATGACATCAAAGAGGAATACACAATAACATGAGAACCATTCTTGATATAATCAAAATACAAGTAGTTTGGAATTCAACTTGCAATGCTGAAACTGTTGAAAAAATGTAATTATTGGCAAATCAACTAGACACTCATTTTTGGGTACAACGCCTAAAAAAGAGAAAACACCATTGGCATTTGTTCATTGCAATCTGATAGGACCATTTAGAGATTAAAATTGGGGAAGTGCGCGTTATGTCCTATGCATTGTGGATGATGCCACAAGATATGTTTGAGTGTATTTTCTCAAAAACAAAAGTGATGTATTGGGAAAATTTAAAAAAGTTTAAGATTAAAGTGTAGAATCAAACAAATATAATTTCATAAAGAAAATTCACACAACACAACACACACACACAAAGCGATAGTGGACTTCAATTTTGTTTACAGCCTTGGAATGTTTTCGCAAAGTCTTATGGCAAAATTTATGAACGCACTATGGTGTATTGTATGGCATTAGCAAACGCATGCATTAGACTTTACTCAATCTAGTTAGAAGCACAACAAATATCTGCAATTTTTAAAATGTCTCATGGGATGAATTGATCTATACCTCTGCATATCTCAGGAACAAGGTTGCAAACAAATATAACAAGAAAAAAAGATTCCATTTTAATTGTGGTTTGGGTAGAAGCCAGTTTATAACATCTTTGAACGTGTAAATGTGAAGTGTTTGTTCTATAAGTATTTTCTTGAAGCATTGATAAAAGATAACGTACTATTCATGTGATGTTCGAGATTGGAAGAGGCATTCAGTAGTTTCTTCACTATGGGATAAAACAATCCATTCTTACACACAAGGTAATAAGACCAAATCCAAATAAATAAATAGTGTGTGACATTTTGGTAACAGTGTTGTTACCATCTTCAGACAAAAGTACTGAATGAGAAATTTTACCACAGCATGTACTTCTCATTCAGTACTTTTGTCTGTAGATGGTAACAATGCTGTTACCGAAACGTCACACACTATTTATTTATTTGGATTTGGTCTTATTACCTTGTGTTTATAATTTATAATCCAAATTGTGCCTTATCAATCCATTCTTACCTCCAGCAAGTACTGAAATGTGGAATCCTCATTGGATTGGTATATTTCTCTGTGGTTTATAAGTTTTGAAACTGATACAACCTCTGAATCTACAAGTACCTCAATGACAGAAATATTCTAGGTTTGGAGGATGTTCTAAGTTATTTTATTTATATACATATTCTAAAAACTTTTCACCTTTTTTTTATATTACTTGAACACTTTCATCTAAGCTGGATCTATCTTGGGGTAATTTTGAAAACAGCTGTGAAAAAGAAATAAATGTGTTTTATTCAGTCAATTTCTGCACATTGAAACATAAATTGTTTGTACATACATCTACACTCATGGACAAAACTTAAGGAAGTAGAAACTCTTTGATGTTGCCAGTCATCTATTTTTTTGAAGGAGACAGAGGCAATTTTGTTCACACTTGGTTATCTCATGTCTTCAATAAAGATCACTGTAATATCGTTCAGTTATTGTCTGAATCCTGATATACATGCTAAAAGGTACAAATTTCTTAAGTTTTGTCCATGAGTGTGTCTTCAATAAAGGTCACTGTAATATCGTTCAGTTATTGTCTGAATCCTGATATACATACTAAAAGGTACAAATTTCTTAAGTTTTTTCCATGAGTGTACCTATCTGAAGTTTAAGAGATTTTGGGGCTTGAACTTAGCAGTTATTTGCTGAGATGTAAGCACCAGTTTCCTCAAAAATATTTGTATCATATTTTGTGCGAAGAGAATATAGGAGTCCACTCAGTGGAATAATTTGTTGTGGAGGTATCCCACAAATTTCGAGTGACACCCACATTTTCTTTCCCTAGATCATTGATATTACCTCCTCTATCTCAGTTTATTCTTAATCATAACCAGTATAACACAAGGTCCAGAGTAGTCTGAAGAATGGTAAAAATCCGTGGTTTACAAGAAGTAAAAGGCAAGTGTGATTGACACAGAAATAGAAAAGAAAATAATAGAGGAATGGTAGCATTCCCAAAGAAAAGCCTGGGTCAGTAACACTCCTGGGATGAGAGCTCACACAGCTCCCCTGTTCTCTGACATTATTCACATCCTAAAGTATTGAACATTAGTCCAGGGTTACAACAGGCTTGTACCCAACACTGTTGGATGCTGGTGCAGACAGTTAAATCTTTAATTATAATTCTATGTGCGGGTGGAAATAAAACTATAATTCTCACATAACAAAACGTTAAAACTTCTCTGTATACACATATATATTTAGGTAATAAAAAGGCATATATATATTGAATTGAATAAAAAAATATATGATAGTACAGTAAAACCTCCCTTTTATGGACACCCCACTAGCGGACACTTCTCCACAAAGGACAGTTTTCATTTGCAAAATTACCATTTTTACAATCTAGAAACTCTCCGGTATGAGGACACCTATCCCTTAAGGACACTTTGGCTCTGCAATTAGGTGTTGTCCTTTACAGGAGATTCTACTGTATTCGAAACTATCCTAGCCCCCCCCCCCCTTTTTTTTTTAATTGAACAATTTTCTACTGCCCATACTTCAATGAAAATTTAATGGGAAGGCCTGGCTAATCAGTAGTGAACCCTCCCAGTAATTTAGCCAGTTTAATCTACCAGACCGCTGTTATATTGCATTTTTCGATTTTCCTTTTATAGTGATACTGATGCTAGACTCTTGGAATGGGTATTTTAAATGAACTATGGACATAAGCTTTGAGGACAGTAGAAATACATACAATTATAAATATATAATATGCTTCGAGCAATCGCTCTTCCGCAAACATCAAATTGAGTCTTCTATTAGAACAATTATGATACATTAGCGCGCCATCTGTTATGAAAATTTGAAACTATTATAGATGCGTATGATTCTTTTAAAAATTAAACAATTTCTACTGCCCTTACTGCTACTAGTATGGGCAGTAGAAAATTGTTTAATTTTTAAAAAGAATCATACGCATCTATAATAGTTTCAAATTTTCATAACAGATGGCATGCTAATGTATCATATGTCAGAGTAGTTCAAAAATTTTCAGGGACGTTAGGAGAGGGTATATCCCTAAAAGAGATATATTTTATTACAACTTATGATATAAAATACAATATAACGCGGCTGATGATTGTAAAACGAAAATTGAAATTATACCGCGAATGTTTCTTTTATAAAAATCGAAATTATTTTCAAAGAGAAATAGCGACATTTCTAACTTTGAGGATGAGGTATGGAAAGGTGAAACATGAAGAGTAATGGCGAACGGAAAAATAAAAAGTTCCGTTCGCCATTACTCTTCATGTTTCACCTTTCCATACCTCATCCTCAAAGTTAGAAATGTCGCTATTTCTCTTTGAAAATAAATTTCGATTTTTATAAAAGAAACATTCGCGGTATAATTTCAATTTTCGTTTTACAATCATCAGCCGCGTTATATTGTATTTTAAATGTTACTTTTAAGTATTAGTTACGAACGGAAAAATACGTCCAGGGTAGCCGAGTGGACAAGGCACCTGCCCGGTAAGCAGAAGGGTGTGGGTTCGATTCCCGCCCCTGGACACTTTTTATTTTTCCGTTCGCCATTACTCTTCATGTTTCACCTTTCCATACCTCATCCTCAAAGTTAGAAATGTCGCTATTTCTCTTTGAAAATAAATTTCGATTTTTATAAAAGAAACATTCGCGGTATAATTTCAATTTTCGTTTTACAACTTATGATAGTTTACAACATATTTAGAAGCGATTTCAAATTTGTGAGATAACATTTAAGTCATAAAATATTTTCTTTTTTGCATGTTATATACAAATACAGTAAAACTTTGTTAAAATAAATCAGGGATATAGTGAACTTCACCATATAACATATACAGTAAAACCCCGCTAATATTAACCCTGGATATAGCGAACCTTCCCTTATAACAAACTTAAGGCGATTCCCAATTCCATTCCATTGAAACTACCCCTATAACGCACCAATTTTAAGTCCCAAAATGATAAAATCTATTAAAAATACTAGGCTTATAACGAACTTAAAATTGTGATTTAAAAAAAAATTAAAACAACAAAATTTTGAGCATGTTTCAGCTCACGGACGGGATTTCAAAACAAAAAATTAGCGGCATTGTTTGTTTTCATTTCCATTCTATTTTTGCTGTATGTTGTAGAAATTTTTGACATTATAATTTTATTTAATAGAATATCTTTGCATTCAACAATTTTTAAATAGAAAAAATACAAATGGCTTCCAAAATAAAGAAAAGAAACAAAGAATGGCGTTCTAAAAAAAACAGTGGAAGCATGCCCTTTTAGAAGCATTCTTTATCAAGTTTAACCTAGGCTAAAAAATAATTCCAAATAATTTTAAAGCCAGAAATGGTTTGAATAGCAGGTTAAAAACAAAATTTAATCTATACTTCAGAAGGATATGTGGAAACTGTAATTGGAAGAAAAAAAAAATAGTGCCCCGTGTTTCACGGGCCACAAACAAATTGACTTATAAATTCTCAAAAACTACCACTACAGTTCTATTTTTAGAACGGAAGCCTTGTTATGTAGATGACTCATTCAGGGTTCGCAGTTATTCCCCCTGGCCGACCGTTTTACTACCGATTCTGTGTTTGCAAATATTGACCTTTTTTATTTGCAATTTACCGATCGCGCTATAGTATCAACATGTTTCGCGTCAGATTTTTTGGAATACTTTTGATTCATCTTTAATTGATTCAGAATACATGGAGCTTTATTCCTTTGATGGAAATAACGATATTTTAAGACAATTCTGATTTTCAAATTTTACTTTTCACTTTCAAGTATTAGAGATATTTTTTCAAATAAATATTTAGTATTATATTATTTGACAAAGATATTCTAAAATACTCTTAAACCTTTTAAATATATAATTAATAAAGCTTTGCCTAGGGGATTTGGCTTAATTTTTTAAAATATACATAGAGGTTTATATATATAAACATGTATGCTAATGATAAGAAGAATCTAATATCAAAAATGACTTCTTTTGATATTCAGCATTAATGTAAAGAAATAGGTCAATTTAGGGAATTAAAACAAAGTGCACATTATTAAGTGACTGCATTTTCCAGCTTGCCTTACGGTCTAAAAATTTAGAAAATAAAAAAAATTGGCCAAACCGTGGCTATAGTGAACCAAAAGCTCTGTCCCATTGGGGTTCACTATAGAGGGGTTTTATTGTATGTAGTAATATAGGTTTTTAACTTCAAATTAAAGTTTTTTAATTTCAAATTAATTTTTTACAAATCAAATTAATTTTTTTTAAAATTCAAATTAAAGTTTTTTATTTCAAATTAGAAATTAACTGCATTTAGCAATTGCAGTAATTACAAAATAAAACTTTTTTTTGCAATCGCAGTAAACGCAGAATAAGACTTTTCTTTTCTTGTTGTGTAATTATTATTTATTTTCAAATAATATTTGAAATTCAAAATCTTTAAAAAACCCTTAAATAAGTTTATGATAATGAACACCAATACATCACCTGAAGAAGTAACTGTTGAAGATAATACAGAAAGTCCAGGTAAATAAATGTCATTATCGGCGAATAATGCAGGTCACAGAAGATTCTGATGATAGCAATTTAGAAAATGAAGAGAATTTACCAATTCCTCGTTACAGAAACCGCAGGGGAAATTATGTTAAAACGAGTATTGACAAAAAGGAGATTTGATAAAATGCTATGAAGAAGGTAAAGCTATTGCAGAGTCAGAAGAATTAGCTGGAATTAATAAAAACACAGCCACTTCTATAATTAGAAGGTATAAGAAGGATGGATGTGAGATTATTAGACGAAATCGTGGTGGAAAAAGAAATGTTAAACTAAGTGATGAGATTTTAAACTATGTGGAGAAATTAATTGAAGAAAATCCATCAATTACTTTAACAAATATTTTTTTAAAATTTTTTTAAATAAAAGGGTCAACATGACCACAACAATGGTATTTAATGCATTAAAAGCTTTAAAAATAACATTAAAAACCGCCACAATTAACTTGGACCGTTTAAACTCCAAATCAACAATTGAACAACGCAAAAATTATGCACTAAATTTTTCACAAAATGCTCCACAAACTCATGAGAAAATAATTTTTATTGATGAATCCGGTTTCAACCATCATCTTCGCAGAAATAAAGCTCGATCAAGGTTAAATACTTCAGCCCATGTAATAGTTCCAACAACAAGAGGAAGAAAGGTTTCATTAATTTTAGCCATGAATTTAAATGGTATTATATATATTCTCAAGTAATTTCTAACTCAACAGTAAATTAAAATGCTTTTATTACATTTCTTGATGGATTATTTAATAAACTTGCTGAAAGTAACATCATAGAAGCATGGTTGGTTCTGGACAATGCCAGAATCCATAAAACTCGGGAAGTGCGCGAAAAGATTAGTGAAACTAATCATACGTTAATTTTTCTATTACCATATTTCCCCATGTTAAATCCTATAGAAAAGGTATTTTCAAAAATAAAATTGTCTGCACGAAATTTACTGGCCGATCCACAAAATAATCCAAATTTGGTACAGATTATTGAAGTGACCACTGTTACTTCTACTGATTGCAACAACGTTGACATGTCTAGGAAACTACCGCTGACTGTAGCAGAACAACTGTTGCATTAAATGCTTTGTCCAAATTGCTTTAGTTGACTTTTTTTTATTCTTATTCTTGTTAGTATTCATTTTTTATTGTAAATCTATATATATAAAAATGAATGTTTGTATGTATGTTTGTTTGTTTGTATGTCCGATATACAAATTCGCAGTAGTTCACTAATTCAAACCAAAATTTCCATACATAGGTAAAAAAATACGGAGAAGACGATAGGCTATTTAAAATATAGATATAAATCAATTATTAAAAAACTATATATTCAAATTATTCTACTTAGCTCATGAACAGCGCCCTCTATCAAAGATTAGATTAAATTATGCTGATGCAAACAAATAGATAATGCTAATAACAAACAATTATAAAAAAAAAATCTTATCTAAATATATATCACTCGGGTAGATATGCACACGGGTCAATCCCGGGACAAAGCCCGGGTCACCCGTCTAGTATTCAATATTACAATAATAAGCTTTGATTTGAAATTAAAAATATTTTTAATTTGAATTTCAAATTTTTTATTAAAAAAAAAATTAATTTGAAATTAAAAAAAAAAACTTTAATTTGAAGTTAAAAACCTATATAATAAAGCACAATTTGGATTATAGATTATAATACAAAAAAAATAAGACCTAATCCAAATAATTTAATAGTGAATGACGTTTTTAATTAATTTATTTATTCTTTTGTCTGATGATGGTGACAATGCTGTTGCCGAAACGTCATACACTATTAATTTATTTGGATTAGGTCTTATTTTCTTGTATTTTGTAGTAATATATTTCAATATACACTAGATTGTCATATGTACCATAATTATAAATAGTGTAACAGCCCCAACAGGTAGATACAATTCAACGCATCAGATTGGCCATCATGTAATCACAAACAAAACAATGAAGTTTTATTGAGAGTCCGCCACCGCACTCAAGGCAGGTTGAGGTTCCGAGGGATTGAATTTCATCAAGATTATTCATTTCCTCCCAGGAAACCTCCAAGAAGTTTTACGACTGCCACTGAACACCATAAACAGGTAGACAACAACAGATTCTTCTCATGTAGATCACACCTTTTTGGACATTGTGGAGTTTTCAGCGCTGACCTCTCTCTGAGGTGACATCCAACCTACTCGTCCTTTGTGTTACCCATTGACACCTGATCACAAGGCCCATGCTGCTAGTGCTTGTGGTATAACATACAAGAAAATAAGACCTAATCCAAATAAATTAATAGCGTGTGACGTTTTGGTAACAGCAGTGTTACCAAAATGTCACACACTATTAATTTATATAGATTAGGTCTTATTTTCTTGTATCTATAATCCAAATTGTGTTTTATCATTGTGGTATGACATAAATATATACTTTAAATAATCCTTATTGCTTATTTTATAGTAAAAAAGAACCATGAACAAAAATTCAGAAACATTGAGGTTTGTTAGAGCCAAGTTTTACTGTATTTTGATCACTATAGACTGTAATATATACCTAACTAATTAGTTTAATTCAGAGGTATCCTTTTTTTTCTTCCATTCATGAAATTCTCTGGCTTCTTAGTGTCACACATGTACAGTTTATTTCCTTCTATTGCATGTGTGCATAGGTAATGAGGTTGGACTCAGTCATTTTCTTACCTTTTGTTTGTAAATGTCGAGTGGAGACTTTTTTTTTTTAATTATCCCTAGTACACGTGGTACAGGCCATGATAATCATGGTGGGTAGAGTTGGCGACTGCTTTTACTGTAGGTGCAACACGTCTCCATTTCGACTTTTGCATTTACAAGTGTGCCATAGCTCTGTTTGGTTACTTACACTTGCTGGTGGGATTGGACCTTTGCAAGAATTGGGGGCCATTGGAGCATTTTTTTTTTTTTTTCAATTAGAAAAAAGTGCCCAATGCGGGATTCAATCCCGGGTCGTAGCGGTTGAAAACCAACGGTTAAACCACCCTTCCACTGACCCCTTGAGTGGAGACTTAAGAAGCCAAGTATGAGGTATTATCAAGTTACTCTGTCACGTGTACTAACATCTTGTAATATTTCTCCTAATTCATTAATTCTTTTTTTAACTCCTTTGTTCTGTGTTTATGTAAATTATGTAGCCTTTGATTGGACATCCAGAAATTGTACTGACCACATATGTAGTTGTAGGAGTTGAAGGAAGACAACAGGGTTACAAATAGAAGGTATAAATTAAACAACAAAAAATATAAAAGACACAATGTGTACAATGATTAAAAAGTCAACATCCCCTCGGTGTTACACAACAACGCGAAATATAAAAGACTCAACAGATGGGTGATGGTTAATCTTTCAGGAGATCTCTGGAGATAATCATCCGCATCATTTCACTGGTTCCTACAACACACACACAGCATTTCACACACCATATTTTCTGTAATCTCAACTCATTTAAATAAAACTTTACAGCTTACATACGCACAGCAGTTGCCATCCACACACTAAACCTTTATCAAATGGAAGGGTTCATCATATGTGTTGTTGTTTCTTATCCCCTTGTGTAAAGATTACACAAATATCACAGCATGTTCCTAATAAGAAAATATAAATGATATTTACAGATATGCCTTTAATTATATTTAAAAATAAATAATATAAAAAAATTCCACTTTTAATTCTGAGAAGAATATTTCAGGTTGTCTTAAAAAAACTATTTTTTCTTATCTGTTATCTTGTGTACACACTTGATAACAGTACTATTTAAGAACTTTCTATGATATTTTCCTCATTTATTCTTTTGTCTGATGATGGTAACAATGCTGTTGCCGAAATGTCATACACTATTACATTTTTTTGGATTAGGTGTTATTTTCTTGTATCCAGATGAGATATAGTTCCACAGTCAACTCTAATTACTTGGGTCTTATTAAGAAAGTAGAATCAGTTTTAATATAAACAAATGAGAGGAAAACCACTACCTTAAGAAACCTTGAAATCAAAGCTAGCAATGGAAAGATACAATCTCTAATGTCAACCTATTTTTTTTTGCCTTCGCAGCTGTCCCAATTTATGAATATTTAAATGACTCTCCGCAATGCACCATCTACAGGACCAAAGAGGCCTCACCAAACCACCTCTTGGAATGTATAGGAACTTCAAGACAGGACCTATATTCCAACCCTACCAAGATTGTGAATTTAATCCATGAATTCAGTCTCCATTACCTTCTATAATTATACAATGGGATAATTATGATAAGGAACAATTTTTATATGCAGTTAAGCCTGTCTATAGCGCCCCCTCTTGAGACTCACCAAAATAGGATGCTATAGAGAGGGGGTGCTATAGACAGGTCACTTTTAATGTAAATTGCATCGTACTACATATTTAAAATCGGGCACTATAGAGAGGGAGGCACTATTTAGAGGGGGCTCTATAGACAGGTTTAACTGTATATATACAAGGTATTAAGACTAAATCCAAATAAATAAATAGTGTGTGATGCTTCAGTAACAGCATTGTTACCATCATTAGACAAAAGACTAATTATAAACAAAAAACATTGCTGCTGCTGTGGTAGAGATGCATCGAGACATCTGAGGCTCTTCATTGGACACAACAACAACAACAACAAAAGACTAAATGATGAAAAGAGAGAATATGGTATTAAAGGCTACTAACCAAAGGGGAGATAAATAAGAAAAAATATCACAGCATGTACTGTTAACAAGTGTGTAAAAAAGATAGCACAGATAAGAAGAAAACCTAATGGGATATATATATTTTTAAAAAATGAATGTTTATAAAATAAAAGTCCAATATTACAGACCTCCTAAGATTTGATGGACTCTACAGTCCCGCATATACTGCTGGATTGGGTAGTCCTTGAGGTAGCCGTAGCCTCCAAACAACTGGAGGCAACTGTTGATGATCTGGTACACACAAACACTTCCCTTGTTTCCAATGTTTAGCAGAAGTTTAGATAGGAGAAGATTCCAAAGGTATTACAAGTATCACATATAAAGCTAAAGGTCATCTCTCCCGTCAAAACAAAACTAGGTGCCATCTAATCTCTATAAACTCTAGGGTCAGTGACACAACACCAGTTTTGGCAAACATGGTTTTGGTCTAATGACCTTCATCAGTCAAGGGCAGGCTTTATTTCATGAGATCCACTAGAGATCAAATAAAAGCTTCACAATTTGCCAAAGAGGTGTTTTGCCAAATTGTAAAGATTTCATTTGATCCTTGGTGGATTTCATGGAACCAAAACCTGCCCTGGACAGACAAAGGCCATTTGCTAGAAACCATGGTCTCCAGGTGGGTGCTTCTCAGTTTGCCAAAGCTGGTGTGCAGAGATGATCAACAGATGGCATTTAGTTTTAGCCTCTATTTTGAAAAGAGAGATAACCATTAGTTTTATAGATCATTATCCTCCTGAAAAAATTCCCATCAAATTATTCTATAGGTAACCCACACTTCAGAAATATAGTATTGATAATGACTAAATTAACATTTTAGCACAGGGTGTTCTGGAACCCAATGAGCACACTCCAGCTCCATTCTACCTGGGTACCAATGTATGATTTATTAATCAAGTCTGAAGATAGTATCAATGTTAGAACATCACAAATAGACTTATAGACAAAACTTAAGGAAGATGTACCTTTTAGCATGTATATCGGGATTCAGACAATAACACTGAAAGATATTACAGTGACCTTCATTGAAGACACACGAGGTAACCAAAGTGTAAACCATATTGCCTCTGTCTCCTTTAAAATGAAAAATTAATAATAAACGACTGGCAATATCAAAGACTTTCCACTTCTTTAAGTTTTGTACATGAGTGTGAATTCTTTATTTGGCCTTGTGATATACTATGCAAATTATCACAAATCTAGGGGAAGAAGAAAAAAAAAAGAGTTTGTCCATCAAAATATCTCCTCCATCTGATGAGTGACCACATTTTTACACTCAAAACTGACTTGTTCAGATTTAACCAAATTCACCTCTATGGTGGTCTCATGAGAGCGGGTTCAACCTCAGGGCCAGCACACCTGACAACTTGGTCTGGTCCAACAAGGTGACTATTGGAACCTTCCAAATTGGAATGTTTGGCTAACAGAGACAATTCTAGGACTCCTGATGGAAAGTTAAATGAGTTCAATGTTACAAGAAAATAAGACCTAATCTAAATATATCAATAGTGTGTTACATTTCAATAACAACGTTGTTGCTAAAACATCACACATTATTAATTTATTTGAATTGGGTCTTATTTTCTTGTATCTATAATCCAAATTGTGCTTTATCATGAGTTCAATGTTGTATAATGGAGGGTGGTTAATTAATCACTGCCTTGTTGGAGTGCAAATAAGGGAAGAGGACAAATAGCTATTTGAGAGAGAAAGAAACAAGAGATTGGTGAATATGGGGGAGATTACATGTGAAACATTGGCAATAAATCCTTCCTGAAGAGCAGCTGCCAAAGTGGGTTTTCTGAAGTAATCAAAGCTGGTGGGGTACTAAGCTGTGTCAAAGACTTGTACTCTGATTGAATAAGACTTGTGGAAAGTTAATACACCAATCACTATCTATCACTAATTTCGATTTTAGAAGATTTTTTTAAAATTTTTATTAATTCATTGTATAATTATACAAGGTGATGGAGACTATATTCATCGATCAAATTCACAATCTTGGTAGGGTTGGACTGACTGTCACCTCTATGTGGTGGAACCAACAACAGCAGCTCTTTTTACCAATTATGGAGCCTTATGGATTTTAAAAGATAATAGTACGGCAGGTCCAACCTTACTATAACAACATCACTCATTTTATGTTGCCACAGTTAAAACAATTGGCACTTAAAATTTGGGATCTAAGAATTATGATGTTATGACAACTCAGTTGCTATAGATGGAAATTTTTCTGGGAGGATATTGATCTATAAAAATAGATAGTTTAGATGTGAGATATATTTTTATAAACCATGTTGATGTTATAACGAGGCTCCACTGTGATATAACTACCTTGAAACATTTATCGGCTGCTTGGAGCTTGGCGATGGAACAGAGGAGCATAGACTTTGGACTGTTGGCATCTAGAGCTCTGGCAGCTTGTCTGATCAACATGCGGGAAGACATCAGCTCAGCTGCCATGCGGGCCATCTCAAACTGTACATGCTGCAACAACCATCTTACACATCTTCCATACCTGATACAAGTACATATGTAACAAAAGAGCCCCACCTCTATCTTTAATTGTACATCAGAACGATACATTGTTCATCACACTAGTTTATCCCTAGTACACGTGGTACAGGCCATGATAATCATGGTGGGTAGAAGTTGGCAACTGCTTTTATTGTAAGTGCACCATATGTCTAAAGCAGTTCGACTTTGCACTTACAAATGTGCCAGAGACCCATTTTGGTTACTTGCACTCGCTGGTGGGGTTGAACTTTTGCAAGAATCGAGGGCTATTGGAGCATTTTTTTTATCAGAAAAAAGTGCCCAATGCGAGAATCGAACCCAGGTCGTAGTGGTCGAAAACCAAAGGTTTAGACCATCCTTCCACCAACCCCCTCATCAGACTAGTAAAACCTCTACTAGTAATGATAAAGAATAAACTACAGCACCAGTTTTGGAAAATTCAGACAAAAAGCCAACAACCTGTATACCATGGTTTCCAGCTATAGCCCTCATTAGTACAGATCTTTAATTAAAAAGGCAAATATCGGATCAAAGGATAATTCATCTACCAATATTTCAGTTGACTGAACCTTTTTCAAGGTATAACAACATATTTATGTAAACAGATTTTGTTGTTTACATAAATATGTTGTTATACCTTGAAATAGGTTGGTTTTCAGCCAATTGAAAAATTGGTAGATAAATTATTTTTTGATCCAATTTATGCCTTTTTAATGAAAGATCTATTTATGGATAGCTCTATTTTAAAAACATTTATAAGTGTTAATCTCCCTGACTTATATTCATTTCTCTAGCTTTCAGGTTAACATGTCCTTCAACAGGAACACCTAGAACTTCAAGCTAACTGTACATGTCGAAAATTAAATATATAAATATGATTAACACCTGATAATTCTCAAAACGATATCAACCTGATAATACACAATATTTTTTGGGGAAAAATTAATCATAAAGTTTTTTATTCACAATAAACATTCATCCCCTGGCTTATAATTTAATAATAATAACAAACAATCTCCAGGGTTAAGTTTCTTGCACCATTTTTTTTATGTGTACAGTTAACTGGAAGTTCTAAGTAATCCTGTTTAAAAGCATAATATCCTGAAAGCTAGAGAAATAAAAATGGTGCAAGAAACTTGAACCTGGATTGCTTGTTGGTATTATTAAATTACTTTTTTTTTTGCTTATCCCTAGTACACATGATACAAACCATGATAATCATGGTAGGTAGAAGTAGGCAACTGCTTTTACTGTAAGTGCACCACATGTCTACACATGTGAAAAGCAGTTCAACTTTTACACTTACAAATATGCCAGAGCCCTGTTTAGTTACTTGCACTCGCTGGTGAGGTTGGACTTTTGCAAGAATCGGGAGTTATTGGAGCATTCATTTTTTTTAAACAGAAAAAAGTGCCTGATGCGGGAATCAAACCCGGGTCGTAGCGGTTGAAAACCAATGGTTTAGATCATCCTTCCACCGACCCCCCAAATTACAATTATAAGTGTATACACTTTGTGAAAATAAAAATTATATGCAACTCATACTTATTTGATACATTTTAGATATTCTTTGCTATCTCCCACAATGAGTAGTCCTAAAGTGAGACTTGGCTATAATGAAGATAATTCTATATACAGTTACGAGCGTCATTCCTCATCTCCTAATCAACTCTGTCACCGTTTGCTTTTTTTTTTGGAATGGCGCCCTCCTATTGGTTGGCTACGATCACGCCACCTTTGCCCCCCCCCCCCCCCATCATGCCTCCCCCACTCGCTTTTTCGTTTTTGTAACTATTGTGTTGGAGCGGGTCATTCCTTAAATAAATGCATATACAGTAAAACCCCGCTATAACGAACCCTGGATATAACGAACCTTCCCTTATAACGAACCCACGCCGATTCCCAATTCCATTCCATTGAAAATACCATCGTTATAACGAACTTTGCGATTTTTAGAATAACGAACTACCCCTATAACGAACCTATTTCGGGTCCCAAAATGATAAAATCTATTAAAAATACTATGCTTATAACGAACTTAGAATTGTAATTTAAAAAAAAAATAAAAAAAAAAAAATTTTGAGCATGTTTAAAGCTCGCGGATCGCGATTTCAAAACAATAAATTTAGCGGCATTGTTTGTTTGATTTTTGCACTTTATTTTTGCTGTATGTTGTATAAATTTTTACACATTATACTTTTTATTAATTAGAATATCTTTGCATCCATTAAATTTGAAATATAAAAAATGCAAATGGCTTCCAAAATGAAGAAAACAAAGGCATTTTAAAAACAAAAGCATTATTTCTTTTTAAAAAAAAAAGGCCATTTTTCAGAACTTTTCAAAGTGAAACAACATAGGCAAAATGTTAAGAACATATTAAAATAAGAGAATATAACTTTTCTATTATAAAAGATAAAATATAAAGTTATTAACCCTCCTCCAGTAACATGAAAATAATCCTGTGTCCAGTAACATGGGGTCTATATGACCCCAAATTTAATGTGCCAACCAGAGTAATATTTCTTTTTTTAAGCTCCATAGCCAGTTCATATGAGGTATACCAATTATCGGTTGTGATATTTCGATTGGTATTTTCAATAGGTTTGACCAATTCCAAGACAACATTGGTAGGGACGGAAAAATTGGGATCATAGTTTGAATCTTTTCCTATATAAATTTTTCCTGTGAGAAAATAATATGTTGCACTATCTGCTAGTACAAATACTTTGATCCCATACTTTGCTGGCTTGTTCGGGATGTACTGTTTGAATCCACAACGTCCTCTAAAGTTTAGCAACGATTCATCAATGGTACAATTTGTACCTGGAGTATACAGACTTGAACATTTTGCTATGAACAGTTCCCACAACTCTCTAATAGGAGCTAATTTATCATCTTTTCTTCGTTCTTCTCTGCTTTCCCTATTATCAAATCTTAAAACATTCAATAAGAATACAAATCGCCTTTCATTCATACCTGCACCAAAAATGTTCCTACCAGTCCCATCTCTCGCAAACAAAGACTTTGTAGATTCTGAGCCTCCTTTTCCTACTCCTGCCAATAAAGTAAGACCAATTAATGCCCGAATTTCATCAGGAGATGTTTCATAGGTATATTGTTCTAAATTTATAGTTACCTTTCACAGTGTCAATTTTTTGGTTAGTCCACTTGGTAATGACATTTCATGTGTTGTCATCAAAATACAAATTGAAAGCATCAGAAGCTTTTGGAATTTGAAGGGATGCTTTAGGGCCAGGGCATCGAACTACAATATTAGAACTCTTAGTTCTTGTTTTGATTGGTTCTTTAGAAGACCAAACATGGCCATTCTTTCCTAAATATTCTTCCCCTTCATCTTCAGATCCAGAAGAAATAACATCCTGCTCAGATTCAGAATTGTGATTACTTTCATAACAATTATCACTATCTTCATCAGATAAACCAAATTCCTCTTCACTATCTTCACTTTCATCTAAAATTAATCTACTAATATTATTAATTAATTCTTTTTCTGTCATTATATTTATAAATATAAAAAATAAAATAGTACTTACAGCTGAGAGAAACTTGAGCCTAGTGAGATCTCACAAAGGATATTGCATAACACTTTTAGTTTTGGTTTTGATTTCACATTAATTAGTTTTGGTTTTGATTTAAATGTTTTTGTTTTAAAATATAGCAATAAAAGTTAAATATTAAAAAAGGCACTTTATAACATATTCAGTAACATGGGGTCAATATGACCCCAAACAAAATTTTTATTTTTTAAAATGAATAATTAGCATTATATTTTAAAAATTTTGGAGCAGGATTAAAAATTAAGCTTTACTAGAAGTATATAAAAATTGGTATAAATATTATTCTATCTTTAATGATATTAAAGATAAAAATGATATGTCTGGGGTCATATTGACCCCATGTTACTGGATAAGGGTTAAAAATTGTTACAAAGAGGAATCAACTTCAACTTTTGCCGCGATCGCGATCGTACGTTTTAGGGCTAAAAAAAAAAAAGTCCAAATAAACGGTCCCGCGATGAAACAAAAATTATTTTTATGCCATTAACTATGGTGATTTTAAAGTCAGCAATGTTTTGCATGGCAGGTTAAAAAAAAAAACGAAATCTAGACCTAGAAGAATATGGGGAAACATGAAATGGAAGAAAAACACTAACTTTATTTGAATGGTGCAATGCTTGGAAGAATGCTTTGAAACAACAAGGTATTAGAGCCATTTTTTCAAGTAAAAATTGTATTATATAATGTGATAATGATGTTTTAAAATCATTTCATATCTTTGAATATATATTTAATAAAACTTTGCCTAGGATTTGTCTTGATTTTTAACTTAGACATAGAGGTACATGTATGTTAATCATAAGAAGAACCTATTATCTAATGATTTCTATTATTATTCAGTATTAATATAAGGAAATTAGTCAATTAAGGGAATTAAAATAAAGTGACCACTATTAAGAGGCAGCCTCTACTTGTGTGTATGGCTGTTTTTTAATTATACAGTCTAAAATTTTTGAAAAGTAAAAAAAAATAGCCAAACCGTGGCTATAGTGAACCGTGGCTATAGTGAACCAAAAGCTCTGTCCCATTGGGGTTCACTATAGAGGGGTTTTACTGTATTAGTTAATAACTAAATGGAATCCTCTCTTTCTTTTTCCCAGTATGAGACGCCTACGGAAGCCAACATTACATAGACAGATAAAGCACATAGGCTATAGTTATTAACTAATATATGCATTTATTCAAGGCGCCAATTTATAATTGTAACAAATAGTATTTGAATAAAAACATTCAATCGGGTAAAACACGGGCGTTGCCCGGGTCATTCGGCTAGTATACATATATATTGGAGAGAGAGAGAGAGAGTTACCTGATTGGAGGCAAGGGTATTACCGAATTGTTTCCTGACTTTGACATGGTCCAGGAGAGCTTCTATGCTGGCTTGGGCTGCTCCGAGAGAACAGGAGGCTGTGGCAACAGGGCGTTAGGTCCAGGCATGGTAGACAAAAACAGATGGCATCCACTGAATGGCAAGAAGGATAAGGCACAATTTGGATTATAGATTATAAACACAAGGTAATAAGACCCAATCCAAATAAATAAATAGTGTGTGATGTTTTGGTAACGGTGTTGTTACCATCTTCAGACAAAAGTACTGAATGGGGAGAGCTTCAGATCCTGAATTGTTTAAAATGGAATCTTCAGCTCATAGGAAGAATAACTTCTTAGGTCGATTGAAATATATAAAATGATAAGAAACAATTTGAATTATAGATTATAAACACAAGGTAATAAGACCTAATCCAAATAAATAATTAGTGTGTGACATTTCAGTAACAGTGTTGTTACCTAAACGTCACACACTATTTATTTGGATTTGGTCTTATTACCTTGTGTTTTGTGTATTGTTTATATGTATTGCAGAGGATTTTACTTGTCCTGGCTTCTAATATGTATTAAGTTTTCATATTTTAAAATTGGTCAATAGCCCCACAACTCTAATGATAATTATATATATATATCTGTATACAACCACATTTTACTCTTGTTATTCAGTAGGAAAGAAGTTCCAGGCTAGTTGTTATTCAGCTTAGTGAAAAACACCAAAGTTACATACTTGATGTTCATTGTCTTTGAGGTTTCCAGGGAGAACATGAAGCAGTAAACAAACCATTCACAACATTTATAAACATAAAGTAAGTTTATGATATAAGAATAAGGCAATAACACACCATCTATACATAAGAAATTGAAACATTAAAGCACCAATGTTTCTTTTATACATAAAACAAACTTCTACTATCTTTACTGCGATGAAAATAAATATTGGGAGGGCTTGGCTCATCAGTAGTGAACCCATCCCTGCGGTTTTGCCAATTTAATCAACCAGAAATGGTGAAACCAATTATGGAGGCCCATATTACTGGGAGGTATTTCAGTGTAGAATTCAACATTATCATAAAATTGCTCACTAAATCTGTGATGAGGAAGATCTGAAGAAATTTAAGGCGAGATCAAAGACATGCTGTTTCCTTCCATAACATGTCCATGTTAGGAGCGGCTGCACATGGCGTCTGTTCCTCATGTCAGAGGCGGCCATTTTTTTTTGGAGCTAAGTCGGCCTGCCACTGAGTAGTACTCCCAGTCTTAATGACAAAGCAGACGCATTTTACTTCACCCAGTGTGGAAATAAGAAAGAAGAAGAAGAATAAGACCTTGTTGGTTGGAAACTGGATTGGAAATTTCAGCCCACCTTTAATCTGATGTTTTATATTTGACAGAACCTACAAAATTTCAAAGTTTCCATAGTACACAAAGCAAGTAATTAGCAGTGGAACCAAACAAGTAGTAGAGTGACCGGGCCACCAACTTTAGGACATAAATATATACTTGTTAGTTAGAACAGGCTGTTCTTGAATTCTGGTCTTAAATCCAATTTGGTCATATGTCTAACTCCTACTAGAATTGCTTTTCTGATCACAAAATCTTGGGTTCTTAAATGTGATTTGGTATTTGTTCTAAAAAGGTTTTTAATTTTTTATTATTATTTTTTTTTATCCCTAGTACACGTGGTACAGGCCATGATAATCATGGTGGGTAGTTAGCGACTGCTTTTTACTGTAAGCGCACCACATGTCTACACATGTGAAAAGCAGTTCAACTTTGCACTTACAAATGTGCCAGAGCCCCGTTTGGTTACTTGCACTTGCTGGTGGGGTTGGACTTTTGCAAGAATCGGGGGCCATTGGAGTATTTTTTTTTTAAACAGAAAAAAGTGTCCAATGCGGGGATCGAACCCGGGTCGTAGTGGTCGTAAACCAAACGGTCAGGTGTTGGCAGCAATGCTGTTGCCAACATCTTCCTATCCCCTTAATTGTAGCACGTTTTTTGAATAAAAATGGCTTCTTTGAATTGTCTCTAATAGTCATTTTTTTCATAATCTAGTATCCTTGTGTTTTCTAAATTGAAATTATTGTTTCCTGTGACCCTTCTAGGTTCTACAAGTGCAGAATTTTCTATTTTTTCCACTTCAAAGCATATTTATGGTTTTCCATCCTTTCTTTTAATGTTGTGGATGTCTGTCGCACATAGCTTTGGTCACACTTCTCACACTTCACTTCATAGATAGAAGCCTTTTTTATTCAAAAGGCATGTGCTACAATAAATAGAATGGAGGATATATAAATGATATCTTCATATACCCTTTAATACCCACTTGGATCTGTTCTTGTTACCTTATGATCAAAATGGTTTTTTATCCCTATGAGAACAAAGTCTCAGAAGTGGTTGTACAACATGTCGCTACAGTTACCAATGTGGATGCGGCCACCATTGAGTCCCTTCATGGTATTGTGGAAGGCCTCTCCTTCAGCCCCGAGTCTGTTCTCCACCGGAACCTTGCAGTCCTCCAAGATGACCATTCTGGTTGGCTGAGAGTTCCACCCCACCTGCATCCAACCTACTGAGGTAAGACACCATTTTAATGGGACACACACAGCAACAACTTTGCTTAGTTCAGGTGTTAGTGATATAGAAGGTCAGTTCCAAGCAATCAACTCTCTCTTTTACCAAATATTTTTGTTTTCATACATAAATTGCACAATGCTGCCCAATTCTTGTAAAAAAAACCTCGCCAAACTTGTTTGTTCAACATCATATCATATAGAGTGTCTAACTTCTTCAATTTGCTACTTACAATAAGTAAATAATATTTCATGGTTCAGCCTCCACCCTATCAAATAACAAATGTTAATTTGACCAACCTTTATTTTGCACCATTGATGATTAAACCATTTCTTAAATCAAATTTCAACAATAAAATCAGTTAATCTTTGTTTAAATGGAACTTTATTGCTAGAAATGTATTATCGTGGTACTGTCGCCATTATGCATGTGTACACTATAGCTAGAAGTGTTGCAATATGGTGATGAAAATGTCAGTGGGACCATTGCCTCCATGCCATGTGGCATTTTCTCATTGATGATTTAGCCACTTTACAGCCACATCAGTTTGATAACCTAACCCAGGGGTTGGCAAACTGCAGCTCGCGAGCCACATGTGGCTCTTTGGATGTGAAGCTGCGGCTCTTTATATAGTTCAATATGCAAATATTATTTATGCGAGTACTATTTATTGTTGGCGAGAAAAAAAATTGTGGCTCTTTAAAAACTTTGAAAATTTTAAATTGTAATTTTTGACTTTTCCGACTCAAAGGTTTGCCGACCCCTAACCTAGCCTAAGCAGTTGCAGTTCACTGATGTAAACAATGAGGTCCCTTGGAGAGCAACATTCTGTTACTTGAAAGATCTTTGAGGAGGAAAGACATCCATGCCTTTGGAAGATTAATCAGCTGAAAAATGCACACTTTGAATACGGTTCTAGCCCAAAAGCAAACAACCATAAAGGATTTCTTTAAAAGATCTTCATTATTTTTTCAATAGAAATTTTAGCTTTTCTTTATTTTTCAAATTTATTCACCTTCTTCCCACTGTAATTATCCATTTAGATTAAAATATTAGTTGTAAATATTTATATGGTCAAAAATGTGTATAAATGCATAATAAGATACAATGTGGATTATGGATTCTAAACACAAGGTAATAAGACCAAATCCAAATATGTAAAAGTGTGTGATGTTTTGGTAACAATGCTGTTACCAAGCATCACATAATTTATATAGAAGAATAGGAAGATTAATGTTATCTCTTAACACTATATATTTAGATTTGGTTTTATTACCTCATGTATATTATTGCAATTTTGTCTTTTATTATAAAATAATCATAAACATTCTAAAAAATGAAATAGAAAAGGTCCAATTCATATTATAAATTATTAGTACAAATATATTTTCTAAAAATATTTTTTAAATTATTTAAAATTTGGATGTCTTAGAAAAATGTCCACTAGCAGGTAATAATGTGACAAATTGATAATCACCTTAACTGACTTTAATTTAACCAAGAGCTCTAATATCACTTGAGGGTTGTTGAATTAAAGAAGTTAGGGCTGTACTGGGGGGTCGGTGGAAGAGTGATCTAAACCGTTGGTTTTTGATGGCTACGACCCGGGATTGAATCCTGCATTGGTCACTTCTTTCTAATTGAAAAAATAAAAATAAATGCTCCAATGGCCCCCGATTCTTGCAAAGGTCTAACCCCACCAATGAGTGCAAGTAACCAAAGGGGCTCTGGCACATTTGTAAGTGCAAAAGTCGAACTGCTTTTCACATGTGTAGACATGTGGTGCACTTACAGTAAAAGTAGTCGCCAACTTCTACCCAACATGATTATCATGGCCTGTACCACATGTACTAGGGATAATAAAAGGACTGTACTTCTGTACTTTAAAAGATTCAGTTAAAATTGTTTTAGAACTCAGTAATATATTACTAACCTATTTGCAGAATTTTATTGACCAGCTTGATGTCCTTTTTAATAGGTAAAATTTGAGTACAAAAAAACACAAGATAATAAGACCAAATTTAAATAAATAGTATGGGGCATTTAGGTAACAGCATTGTTACCATCAGAAGTCAAAAGTACTGAATAGATTCAGTATAGATTTGTCTGATGATGATATCAATGCTGTCACAGAAACATCACAGATTATTTATATATTTGGATTTGGTCTTATTACCTTGTGTCTATAATCTAAATTGTGCCTTATCATTGAGCCAAAAAGTATAGCTACTTCACTAGAACCAAACCACCAGAAATCTAGTTTCACCTTGCGTTCCTTCTTGCCAAAGATGAGACCTGGAGTCCCCCGTTCCACCACGAGGCAGGATATTCCCTTAGGACCAGGCTGCCCAGTGCGGACCAAGATCAGGTAGATGTCTGAGTCTCCTGCGCCACTGATGAAAGCCTTGGTACCATTCACCACATAGTGGTCTCCATGGCGTACTGCTTTAGTGGAAAGTGAGGCTGCATCGCTACCACTTCCTGCACAACACATCTGTCCATGAACAGGAGTGAAATTACAGCTGCGTGGAGATATTTTACAAGATTGTCGTTTATTAATTTCTTATCTATATTTGACATCACTCTGTTTTGAACTTTGGAGCAAGTAAATTACAAACAAGAAAACTTTAGTTCCTTACCATGGGAGAAATATGTAAGATCAACCCAAATAAAACAACAAGGTATTTGGTCAATAAGACCAAAATCCATATAAAGTTATAGTGTGTTTATTGATAAAGAAAAATTGGATTATAGATAATAGCCAAAATAAAATAAGACCTAATCCAAATAAATTAATAGTGTGTGACATTTCGGCAACAGAGGTCATCCGACAAAATAATTTTAAAAAAGATTATTATTATTAATTTATTTAGGATTATACTATTAATTTACAGTTAAACCTGTCTATAGCGCCCCCTCTTGAGACTCACCAAAATAGGGTGCTATAGAGAGGGGATGCTATAGACAAGAACTATTTTCCAGGCCTATAACTACCATCACAAAATTGGAGAGAGTGGACTTCAGGAATTGGTTTAACCATGGAGATAAGCACCACCACCACTTTTAATGTAAATGGAATCATATTACGTATTTAAAATCAGGTGCTATAGAGGGAGGCGCTATTTAGAGGGGGCGCTATAGACAGGTTTAACTTTATTTGGTCTTGTAGCTCTAATCCAAATTGTGCCAACCCAAATAAAGATGGCAACACAAGACCAAATCCACAACAAGACACACACACATACCAGAATTTTGATTCCTATCTATAACCCAAATTGTGTTTCCTGACAAAACCATGAATTATGGAGAGGTTGAGGAACCCTCTAAACCCATCAGAGATCATCTCTGTTGCAATGATATTGAAAACAAAAATGATATCTGGGTTTGTGTTCTGTACACATTGCCCCAATACAGGATGTATAAAACTTTGCCACTAGGTCTGGAAGGCGACATAGTTATGACACTAAAATATCAAATTAGCCCAATACCAGAATAATTTGAATATTCCACAAGGTCTGAATATTATAAAAATAATGAAAATAATTATGATAATACACCAAAAAATGTTATCATGGCCATGAGCAGACATTAACACCAGTACACATCAACACAAGGTAATAAGACCAAATCCAAATAAATAAATAGTGTGTGACGTTTCGGTAACAGCGTTGTTACCATCTTCAGACAAAAGTACTTTTGTCTGATTACCTTGGTTTTATTGGTCTTATTACCTTGTGTTTATAATCTTTAATCCAAATTGTGCCTTATCAACCAGTAGACATATTTATACAAAGGACAGTTTTGTTTGCCAAAATTACCATTTAGCTGCTCTCCAGTAAGAAGACACATCTCTCTAAAGGATACTTTGTCTCTATAACCAGTATAGAAAGAGGTTCTACTGTTGTTATTGACTTCAAGTGGAGTTTGAATTTTTGTGACTATATGGACAAATATTGATAGAAGAAAATAAGACCAAATCCAAATAATTTAATAGTGTGTGATGTTTCGGTAACAATGCTGTTACTGAAACGTCACACACTATTAAATTATTTGGATTATGTAACGTCCTCGTGTTTGTTGGTTGATGTTAATCAGCAAGAAGTATTTGGAAGTTTAAAATAAAGTCATTATTTCTTTTTGGCTAACATCAGACATAATATATCAGACATAAGTTTACATGTGATATATATTACAATAAGTCAAAAGGCAACTGCACAGAGTATCATCAGTGATAATAATGTACTCACTGATAATTTACTATATAGGCCTGCCAGCTGCCGTTACAGATTAGGTCTATTTTCTTGTATCTATAATCCAAATTGTGCTTTATCATGGACAAATATTCTCTAATTTTATCTGTTAGTGACCGTCACTAGCACTAGCAGCTCATCTAATGACTGCCCGATAGTTTTTTCTTGACGCCTTTCAGCCAGATCATTATGGATTCACCTCTCTTCCTTCTTCTTCTTCAATTTTTACTAATATCCACATCTATATACCATTTACTTTCAATATGTGTTTAAAGTGTTCAGTTTACATATTTGGAATTCTAGGGATCTACCAGAATTAATATCAGTTAAGATTGACACAATGTACCACATATTAATAATAAAAATAATTTATATTTTTAAAAAATAATACAAAAATGATATCCAGAATTAAGAAAAAAAAAATGTCGTTATACTTTTATCTTTCACAGCCCTAGAACAATAGGAAATATTCTCAGAAATCCCATCACTAAACCATCTATAAATCACAATTCCCAACAAAAGAAAAATGCAATATATTCTATATTATGAAAAAATGAAAGAAAAAAATAAAAAGGTCAGATGCTGAAATCAAAAATAAAAATGGCATATCCTGACCAGGAGCACATGTGCTTTACAGAAGGCAGAGTGCCATCTGGTAGAACAGAAATCAACTAAACAAAAAAAAACTCCTGGTCAGGATATGTCATTTTTATTTTTGATTCTATATTATGTCTATATATGCCAATCTATTTATATTGGCAAAATCAGCAGTAAAATAGAAACCAGAATAAAAGAACACATATACAATATAAAAACCAAAGACCCAAGATCACCAATATACCAGCATGTCACAAATACAAGCCATAAATTCAATCTAGAAAGCCCTACCTGCCACTACTGCAATATACCGTCATAGTCAGAAAGATTGATCCTCAAATCCCTCATATCCAAACATAAGAACAGTGTTAACAGAAGAATAGACATCCCAGAACAATTCTGTCATGCTCCAAATCAAGATTAAATAGCCATCATTTAGTATATCTCACCCCCACTCCCCATGCTCACTCTCAGCTGTAACTTTGTCTGTTGAAGAGCGAGAGCTCGAAAGATCGCAGTATTTTTGTAATGTTGCTGTTGTTTCTTATCCCCTTGTGTAAAAATTACACAAATTTCATGAATTCATGCTCCTCAAGCTGTTTTATGATAAGGAGCAGCCTTTCCCAAAGGTCCTGTTAAGTGTATTTAATGCAAGCCAAAATATGTTCTGGAGCGGTAGGTGCCAAGCTACATTTCGGGCAAGTGGAGTAGATTTTCTATCTTCAATGGCTTGAGATGGCCTGTTCTAAATCTTGTTAGTTATGTATGATGCTGAGGTTCAGAGCTCCTCCTGGGTCCACTCCACTGTACCAACTGTGCTTGGTGTACAGACTTCAGTCTGGGTAGCCCACCATCTATAGGTGTACCAACTGTGCTTAGGTGGGATCCTCCTGTTCTTGTTTAGTATTTTTGTAATAAATAAACTTAGTATGAAAGAAAAAATAGTACAAATGTAATATTGTACTGGGATAAGGTGCATAAATTAAGAAAAAGGCATCTCCTTATCGTGCAACTGAAAGTTGCTAATGGCTTGCGCCATCTATCGGAATAAATATCAACTATTCTCGTTGATTTTTTTCTCTCTGGAATAATTAAAAATCAACGAGAATAGTTGATATTTATTCCGATAGATGGCGCAAGCCATTAGCAACTTTCAGTTGCACGATAAGGAGATGCCTTTTTCTTAGTATGTAAGGTTTTTAGATATTTTTATAAAAATTATATCATACTGGTAGATAAATTAGTAAAAATACAACTCCTGATCGTACTACTATAAGTTGCTGTTGGCTTGGTGTATATGTGGTTTACTTGACTATAGCTGGCTACCCACCTGGCTCTGTGAGACAGTAGGAGGCCAGTTTCTCCATGGAAGTTAACGAAGGAATCCATTTCTTCTTCTGCTCAGGGGTTCCGAATTGATCCAACATCCAGGTACTCATGCTGAAAGCATCATCAGTCCAATTTCTGATCATTTTATTTAAATGATAAAAATGATGTACAATTTGACAATACATGTATATATACATGGCAATTCTTAACAATTTTTTTGATACTCTGCCTTTAAAATGCATCCTCTAATAACAATAGGATGATAATACAAGAAAATAAAACCTAATCCAAATAATTTAATAGTGTGTGATGTTTCGGCAACAGCATTGTCACCATCATCAGACAAAAGAATAAATTATTATTTTGTCTGATGATGGTGACAATGCTGTTGCCAAAACGTCACACACTAATAAATTATTTGGATTAGGTCTTATTTTCTTGTATTATAATCAATAATCCAAACTGTGCTTTATCAATAGTATGATAATTGAAATCATTTCATGTCAAAACTTCAATTTATACATTGTGTCTTATGTACATGGCATTATTCTAAATTCATGTTATCTGAAATCTCCAGAATAAAACTAAAGTTTTATGTTGGAGCATTGTGTACAGTTAAGTCTTGTAAATAATTTACAGGTAATTTTTTTATTTTTTTCAAATTGTAATGAGAGAAGTCGGTGGATGAGTGGTTAAAGACGTCGATTCCTAACAACCATGAACCGGGATCAAATCCTGCATTGGACACTTTGTTTTATTATGTGAATGACCTTCACTTATTATTCATATTCATAAATATCATAAGCTAGGTTGCTCTTTTTGAGTGGTACCTAGTTAAGTTATTTTGGAACTAGAACCGAACCAAATTGTAAAGTACCTTTTGGGACTCCCTCTGTATACAAAATGTTAATAGGCCTGTTCCTCTACAAGCAGAATCCACTCTACTCTGATTACAAAATTCAAAAGAATCAATAATAAAGTAAAACCCTTCTATAGTGAACCCCACAGGAGTGAACTTTTGGTTTACTATAGCCACGGTTTGGCTATTTTTCACATTTCAAAATTTTCAAATAGTTTAAAGGACAGCCATACACACAGGAAAAGGCTGCCTCTTAATAATGTTTTAATTACCTAATTTGACCTATTTCTTTATATTAATACACAAAAGGGTCATTTTTGATGATAAGTTTATCTTAACATTAGCATACATGTACTTCAATGTCTAATTTAAAAGACAACTTCTATGCAAAGCTTTATTAATTATGTATTCAAAGATATAAAATTATTTTTTAAAACATCCTTATCATATTATATAATACAAAGTTTACTTGAAAAAAATGTCCCAAATACCTTGTTGCTTGAAAGCATTCTTTAAGCATTGCACTTTTCAAAAAGAGTTAATAAGTATTTTTCTTCCACATTTCAAATTTCCATATATTCTTCTGAAGTCTACATTTTGTTTTGTTTTTAACTTGTCCTTCAAACCATTGCTAGCTTTAAAAATCACCATAGTTCATGACAAAATAAGTCTTTTGTTGCATCATGGGATTATTTATTAGGAATTTTTTAGACCAGGGGACTTAAGCTACCTAGATATAGAACGCTTCTGAAAGAGGATGCTAACATATACGATCACTGTAAAAGTTGGGGTTGAATCCACATTGTAGCAATTTTTAATATACAAGGTTGGGTCAATAAGTAATGCACAATCATCAAGAATATTTTTATTTGACAAATCTTACTTTGTATATATGAATGCCTAACTCTTAGCTATATATCATTCAATATATCCACCTTCCCTCTGTACACATTTGGTCCAGCGTTCTTTCCAACTCACAAAAGCATTTTGGTAAAATGCTACATCTTACTTTCTGAACCACCTTCTAACTTTCATGGAGTAACATTTCATCATTTTAAAATGTTCTACAGCATAGAGAATTCTTTAATTTACCAAACAGGTAGAAGTAGGAAGGAGCCAGTTCAGGACTGTAAGCTGGGTGAGGCATCAAAGTCCACCCATATCTGGAAATTGGAGCCAATGTCTGTTGCGCGGTGTGAGGTCTTGCATTGTCCAGATGAAATTTGTATATAGCCTTCTATTTTATCTCTTATAATAGAAATGTTTATTTTCTTATTTTAACATGTTCTGAAATTTTTTTTTGCCTGTATTATTTTATTTTGAAAAGCTTTGATAATGGCTTTTTTTGAGTAATCGTTTTTTTTTTTAGAACGCCTTTCTTTACTTTTCCCCCTTTTATTTTGAAGGCCATTTGCATTTTTTTTCTATTTCAAATTTAAGGAATGCAAACACAAGGTAATAAGACCAAATCCAAATAAATAAATAGTGTGTTAGTTTTATTATTTTAGTATTATAGTAAGTTAGTTTTGGATTTGGTCTTATTACCTTGTGTTTATAATCTACTAGCCGAATGACACGGGCAACGCCCGTGTTTTACCCGATTGAATGTTTTGATTCAAATACTATTTGTTACAATTATAAATTGGCGCCTTAAATAATTGCATATGTTAGTTAATAACTATAGCCTATGTGCTTTATCTGTCTATGTACTGTTGGCTTCCGTAGGCGTCTCTTACTGGGAAAGAGAAAGAGAGGATTCCATTTGGTTATTATCTAATATATGCATTTATTTAAGGAGCGACCCGCTCCAACACAATAGTTACAAAGACGAAATAGCGAGTGGGGGGGGCATGATGGGGGGGCAAAGGTGGCGTGACCGTAGCCAACCAATAGGCGGGCGCCATTTTTAAAAAAAGCAAACGGTGACAGAGATGAAAACTGATGACTGATTGTTGATTAGGAGATGAGGAATGACGCTCGTAACTGTATATAGAATAATCCAAATTGTGCCTTATCATTAAGGAATGCAAATATATTTTGTTTAATAAAAAGTATAATTTGTAAAACTTTTTATATAACGTGTGATAAAAATAGAACATGAATGTTAAAAAACAGTACGGCTAAATTTATTGTTTTGAAATCGTGATGTGCAAGCTTAAACACGTTTTACATTTTGTTTTTTTTAAATCTATTACAATTTTAAGTTCAATATAAGCTTAAACACAGGGTAATAAGACCAAATCTAAATAAATAAATAGTGTGTGACGTTTCGGTAACAGCGTTGTTACCATCTTCAAACAAAATGTTGAACGAGAAATTTTACCACAGCATTTCTCATTCAGTACTTTTGTCAAAATTTCTCATTTAGTACTTTTGTCTGATGATGATAACAACGCTGTTACCGAAACATCACACACTATTTATTTTGGATTAGGTCTTATTACCTTATTTTTATAATCTACAATCCAAATTGTGCCTTATCAATATAAGCCAAGTATTTTAAATGGAATTTATCATTTTCTGACTTAAAATTAGGTTCGTTATAGGGGTAGTTTGTCATTTTTAAAATCACAAAGTTCATTATGACAATGGTATTTTCAATGGAATGGAATCAGGAATCACCTTGGGTTCATTATAAGGGAAGGTTTCTATCTCTGGCATTCAAATTAGAGCAGGGTTTTACTGTATGTAAAATAGATCAATTACTCAAATATAAAAATAAAAAATATACAAAAAGACTATTAAATTGAAATATACTCCAAATGTGTACATAAAGGGAGTGTTGCAAGAGTTGTATTTGGGAACACCTTGGTCTCTGAAATGTTATAGTTTTAGAACAAACTGTATATGCAGAAAACTTATGCCAATCTATTTTTGGGGATACCACAAAGAGATGTTTAGAGAGCATTATATATACTCATGGACAAAACTTAAGGAAGTAGAAGGTCTTTGATGTTGCTGGTCGTCTATATTTTTTTAAGGAGACAAAGGTTGTTCACACTTGGTTATCCTGTGTGTCCTTAATAAAGGTCGCTGTAATATCCTTCAGAGTTATTGTCTTAATCTTGATATTCATGCTAAAAGGTACAACTTCCTTAAGTTTTATCCATGAGTATATGCTATTTCATTAGATAAATTCCAATAAATATTCCCTAAGGTAACAAGCCTAAATATACACAAGGTAAAAGAAAAGCTACTATGTTGTCACAGTATCAATTCTGGTACTGAAACATTGTTTACACATGGTGAGATATAAGAGGGGGGGGTCGGTGGAAGGATGGTCTAAACCGTTTGTTTACGACCCGGGTTCGATTCCCGCATTTGGCACTTTTTCTGTTTAAAAAAAAATGCTTCAATGACCCCCGATTCTTGCAAAAGTCCAACCCCATCATTGAGTGCAAGTAATCAAACAGGGCTCTGGCACATTTGTAAGTGCAAAAGTTGAACTGCTTTTCACATGTGTAGACATGTGGTGCACTTACAGTAAAAGCAGTCGCCTTCTTCTACCCACCATGAATATCATGGCCTGTACCACGTGTACTAGGAATAAGTAAAAAAAAAAAAGATATAAGAACACTAATTTATATTATGACTTGATAAGGCACAATTTAGATTATAGATTATAAACACAAAATAATTAGACAAAAATATTATTTATTTGGATTTGGGCTTATTATCTTGTGTTTATAATCTATAATTCAAATTGTGCCTTATCAAGTCATAATATATATTAATGTTCTTATATATTACCATATATATTTTTTAAATTATTATTATTATCCCTAGTACACGTGGTACAGGCCATGATAATCATGGTGGGTAGAAGTTGGCGACTGCTTTTACTGTAAGTACACCACATGTCTACACATGTGATACCATGTGTAAACAATGTTTAGTACCAGAATTGAAACTGACAATTCAGTAGCTCCTCTTTTGATTGATGCCCAAAACAAATGGACCCACCTGGAAGTGGTTGTTGTTCAAAGAACGGGTGGTTTAAGTATAAACCAATGGTGTAACAAGAGCCCTGTTGGAACATGTTACAGAGACAGACAGAACAAAATCACCATGTTGGAACGCCACAGTAAGAAAGGAGAGTTACTTGTGCAAGCAGATAAATGCTGTAGTGCTGACACAGCCTGGAGCGAGGGCCTCCAGGATCACGGAGGCATCTAGCCGGGTCAGTCCTGCTCCACCATACTCCTCACTGACGTAGAGCCCACCAAACCCCAGTGTTGCTGCTTTCCTCATCATCTCTATTGGAAATATCTCCTGGACATATCATCACCACGTGTCATGTTCAATCAACCACTCTTCTTGGGATGGTGATATGGGCTGATAGCATTATCAATCATCACAGAAATTAAAAGGTGCACTCTCTTCAAACAAGCAAGGAATGTGAAATTTCTAAGACATATCTATAGATATTTTTTATAATATGTGAAAGAGCTTACACATAATATCTCAAACTATGATACATAGCAGCATAGCTTTTCCACTCATCTCACTGTGTTTCAAATACTAATAAGTTCCTAAAATGTGTACATAATTTTCAATAAAATAATCCTGTATATCAATATTAAGGTGAAAATATCAGACTTCTAGGGATAAGTTTCTCTCAATTGAGTTCACAATAAAATAATCCTGTATATCAATATTAAGGTGAAAATATCAGACTTCTAGGGATAAGTTTCTCTCAATTGAGTTCACAATAAAATAATCCTGTATATCAATATTAAGGTGAAAATATCAGACTTCTAGGGATAAGTTTCTCTCAATTGAGTTCACAATAAAATAATCCTGTATATCAATATTAAGGTGAAAATATCAGACTTCTAGGGATAAGTTTCTCTCAATTGAGTTCACAATAAAATAATCCTGTATATCAATATTAAGGTGAAAATATCAGACTTCTAGGGATAAGTTTCTCTCAATTGAGTTCACAATAAAATAATCCTGTATATCAATATTAAGGTGAAAATATCAGACTTCTAGGGATAAGTTTCTCTCAATTGAGTTCTGTTGACTTTGCTTAGAATTATTAATGAAACTGATTCCAATAATTATTAATTAAACATTATATTTATTGATTAACAAGAGAGGTAACAAAATATAAAAAGGAAACTTATATTGAAACAAAGGAACTCTTTTTTCTTGTTTTTTAGCGCCTATTTCGTCGTGAGCTTACACACACTCTGTGGTAACAAATAATTAAAATATGTACAACACACGCTCCCCTGTGTGTAAGCCCTAATCAGCAAGTCCAAGGCTATCTGCACATTTCCGTAGTTTGTCCTTAGGTAGACTCTTCGTTAGTATATCCGCCTCCATGTCTTCACTTTTAGTGTATTCCAGCTTGATTCCATTTTGAATTTCCTCTTTCACAAAATAATACTTTCGGTTTATGTGCTTTGTTCGTGAAGTAATCTTGTCAGATTGTATCCAGTTTATTGCAGCCTGGCTGTCACTTTTCAAGGTAATTGGGAAAGTTAAATTTTCACAAAGTTCTTCTAGTAATCCCTTTAACCATAATACTTCTGAAATGCCTTCACATATTGAAATAAGTTCTGCTTCACATGTAGACAAGGCTACTAAATTTTGCTTTCTACTTCTCCAGTTTATTAAGTTGTTGCCAAGTTTGACTGTATAGCCTGAATAGGATTTTGCGTCTCGGGTTGTGCACCAGCTCGCATCAGTACTTATTGTGATATTGTTGTCTTTTGACTTATATGCCAACATGTTATCTCTTGTTCCCTTCAGATATCTATAAATCCTTTTAACTCCAGTTAAGTGTATTTCTCTTGGATCATTACTATACTGTGATAAATTGCTGACGTTGAAGGATATGTCCGGTCGAGTACCCGTAGAGAGGTACATTAGTGATCCAATCATTTCCTGGTATACAGTTTTATCTACTGGCTTAGAGTCCAAATATTCATCCAAATTTTGATTTTGATCTCCAGGTGTCTGCACACTGTTGCATTCTTCCAGTCCAAATCTGTGAAGAATCGTATCAATATAATGAGTCTGAGATAGATAAAATCCATCTTCTTCCCTTTTTATTTCAATTCCAATAAATGGTTCGCTATCTTTCTTTTCTGTTAGAGTAACATATTTTTCTATTTCTGAGGCTAGGTTGTCATTAATTTCCTTACTAGTTCCAGCAATGATGAGATCATCTACATATAGACCCAGTATTGCATACTCTTCTCCTCTCTGGATTTTATAGACACATGGATCACATTTGGTTCTAATCATTCCCAACTGGTATAAAATTTCATTGATCTTTTTGTTCCAACATTTTCCTGATTGTGGTAGACCATACAGGCTTTTTTCCAATTTACACACTTTGTTTTCTTCTCCTTTTTGTATAAAACCATCTGGTTGTCTCATGTATACTGTCTCTTTTAACTCACCATAGAGATAAGCTGTCTTCACATCATAAGTCTTTATGGTTAAATTCTGTTGTGTTGCAAGAGCTACTATTGTTCGCAAGCTTTCCTTTTTGAGTACAGGTGAAAAAGATTCCTTATAGTCCACACCATATCTTTGATTGCATCCAACAGCAACCAGTCTGGCCTTTCGTTTATATATGCCGTCAGTTGGTGTTTTCTTCGTACTGTAGACCCATTTACTATTGATGACTTTCATACCATTTCCCCTTGGTACTAGTGTCCATACTTTATGTTTCTCTATCTCACTGAGCTCATCTTCCATTGCTTTGTGCCATTCATTTCTTTCTCCACTATCCATTGCTTCTTTAAAGTTCTCCGGAATATAATGATCAATTTCCATAATTAAGTTTGCATTATTCCTATCCTTTATTCTTTGTGAGCGTCGAACTCCTTCTTCAATCAATTTCCTTTCTTGTTCTTCAAGTCTTGCTTTGTGCCGTTCTTCTAAGATGCTCTTTGTTTCTCCTTTCTTTCTTCCTCCTTTTACACATTTTTCCTGTATCGGTTCAGTTTGTGATGAGTCATTTTCACAGTCACCACCTAGTTTTACTGAAGTATCCTCCTGAGACTTCATTTTACTCTCTGTGACAGGATTGTCTTCTTTCAAGATAAGAAAGTCTTCAGCAACTATTTCTTCACAATTTCCTTTATAGGTCAAATTATCACAAGTAGTATCTTCCTGAATATCATTTGCATAATCAATTCCTCTCTTATCTTCACTAAATTTTACTGATCTGACTTCATGGATTCTCTTTGTCATTATATCATATATTCTGTAGGCTTTTCTTTTAATGGAATAAACAATAAATATTCCCTTTCTACCCTTTGGTGAAAACTTGTTTCTTCTTGGTTTGCTCTCAAGCCAATGTGTCAAACATCCAAATATTCGAATGTGTTTGACCGATGGTTTCCTGCCATTCCATCTCTGCATAGGGGTATTTTGCTTGATAGACCTGTGGGGTGTACAATTCTTAATGTATGTAGCTGTAGCAATTGCCTCTGCCCAAAACATCATGGGTAATTTTGAGTCAATTAGTAAGGTTCTCGCTGTATCTATAAGAGTCCTATTCACTCTCTCTGCGACTCCATTACTTTGTGGTGAGTATGTTGTGGTGAGTTGGTGATGGATCCCACTTCTCTTGAAAAGTCCTTCAAATCTAGAGTTACAAAATTCAGTTCCATTGTCCGTTCTTACATCTTTTATTCTAAGACTTAATTCGTTTTCGGCTCTTGCTTTAAATTCTTCAAATCTTTCAAAGGTCTCATCTTTTGATCTCAGGAAATATACAAAGATTCTTCTACTGTAATCATCTACTATAACAAGGAAATACTTAGATCCTCCTAAAGATTGACATGGCATTGGTCCACATAAATCCATATGAATCAACTGCAGGGGCTTAACTGTATAATTTTCTGTAATATTATATGGCTTCTGCACCAGTTTTCCCATTATGCATGCTTCGCACTCTGGTAACCTTTCGAATTTTAGATCCAATCCTCTTACAATATGTCCTTGAATCATTTTTTTCATGTATTCTTCATTTATATGGTTTAATCTCTTATGCCATAAACTTATATTGCTATTTTTATTTGATAAATGTGTATTTATAACCATGACATTTTCATTTTTTGCTATTGGTACATTTCTTTGTTTTGTTTCCATCATAAACATTCTATCTTTAATATATGCTTCAGCAACTAAGTCATTCCCTTCATTATAAATTTTTGCTCCATCCTTATTGAAAATAACTGAATTTCCCTTGTTGACTAATTCGTATACTGACAAGAAATTATTCCTTAAACTTGGTACATGTAAGATATCTTTGATGCAAATATTTTCTTGGCCTTCACTTGTGCATGTAGTAAGTCTCATATCTCCTTTGGCTATGGCTTGGGTAGTTTTGCCCTTTTCAGCTAGGTTGATTTCACTTTCATAATCTACCACATTTTCCATCAAAGTTAGGTTTGGGGTTAAATGTGCGGTGCATCCTGAATCTATACACCATATTTGTCTATCATTTCTCTCATCTGGTGAATCTTCAAATTCTTTTACATATGTTTCAAATGCTTGCTCATTAATTCCACTTTTCATAGTATCCACTAGGTTATTTGAATGTTCCTTACTGTATTTGTGATTTCTATAACCAGGATTCCATTTCTTTTGGTATCCTTGTTTCTGTTTATCTCGAAACCAGCAATCATTAGCTAGATGTCCCTTTTTATTACAAACAAAACATCTTTTTGGCCGAGATTGTTGAACTTTTCTATCTTTAATTCTGTATGCTTGTTCATGCCCATTCTCAACCGATTGATTTAATCTCATATTTCTTCTTGACTCCTCTTCTCTTAGAGTTTGTTGAATCTCTTCAATTGTTGCTTCTCTCTTTGATCGTAAGACAATAGCAATATTTTCATACCTTGGATGTATGCCTCTGACAATATGAAATGAAAGTTCTCTTGAGGTAAATTGATGCCCTAATGATGAACTTCTAGCAGCAATATTTTTTGCCCTTGTTATATATTCATCTACAGTTTCATTATCTTTCATTCTAATGTTCTTTAATTCTAAGCCTATATCAATAATTTTATCTTCCAAATTGCCTGTGTATGTTTTTCTCAGTGAGTCCCATACTTTCTTAGCATTTGTTTCTCCTATGAACATTCCAGCTTGTTCATTTGTCAACGTAGTGATGATTATCCCAAAAGCTTCATCATTTTTATCACTCCAAATCTCCCAAGAACTTTTGTCTTCCATATCAGGTTCTGGATCTGAAATTACACATTTAAATAATTTTCTTCCTCTCAGAACTGCGCCGATTTTCAACGCCCATATTTGATAATTATTTCCTGTTAATGGTTCAATTTTTGTTTGGGATAAAACATTATATTCAGCCATTTTCGTCTTTTGAGCTAATATAAACAAACCAATATATAATTTAAAACAAATATATATTTTAAATTTATTTAAATATTGGGTAGCTTTTAAACATGCAATATATAGATATAATTTAACTTAATCTATATAAATACCTTTAATCTTCTTATAAGTGCTTCAGTTTACCGATCAGAATAAACTTCTTGCTTAATCTTCAGATTAAATATTTTCGTTTTTGAGCTTTATATCAATAAACCACCATCTGCTGCCAATTGTTGACTTTGCTTAGAATTATTAATGAAACTGATTCCAATAATTATTAATTAAACATTATATTTATTGATTAACAAGAGAGGTAACAAAATATAAAAAGGAAACTTATATTGAAACAAAGGAACTCTTTTTTCTTGTTTTTTAGCGCCTATTTCGTCGTGAGCTTACACACACTCTGTGGTAACAAATAATTAAAATATGTACAACAAGTTCACAATAAAATAATCCTGTATATCAATATTAAGGTGAAAATATCAGACTTCTAGGGATAAGTTTCTCTCAATTGAGTTCACAATAAAATAATCCTGTATATCAATATTAAGGTGAAAATATCAGACTTCTAGGGATAAATTTCTCTCAATTGAGTTCACAATAAAATAATCCTGTATATCAATATTAAGGTGAAAATATCAGACTTCTAGGGATAAGTTTCTCTCAATTGAGTTCACAATAAAATAATCCTGTATATCAATATTAAGGTGAAAATATCAGACTTCTAGGGATAGGTTTCTCTCAATTGAGTTCACAATAAAATAATCCTGTATATCAATATTAAGGTGAAAATATCAGACTTCTAGGGATAAGTTTCTCTCAATTGAGTTCACAATAAAATAATCCCTTGTAGCAATATTTTCACCTTAATGTACATACTTAGTTATTATAAACACAAGGTAATAAGGCCAAATCCAAATAAATAAATAGTGTGTGCTGTTTCGGTATCAACGCTGTTACCAAAACGTCACACACTATTTATTTATCTGGATTTGGTCTTATTACCTTGTGTTTATAATCTATAATCCAAATTGTGCCCATCAGTTGTTATGATAAGAGTGTCAAGCAGGCATTCATTATTCCTGAAGAGAGATATATTTAAAGATGATATTTAAACAAAAGGTAAAAAGACCAAATCCAAATAAATAAATAGTGTGTGCACTCTATTTATTTATTTGGATTTGGTCTTATTACCTTGTGTTTATAATCTACTAGCCGAATGACCCGGGCAACGCCCGTGTTTTACCCGATTGAATGTTTTGATTCAAATACTATTTGTTACAATTATAAATTGGCGCCTTAATTAATTGCATATGTTAGTTAATAACTATAGCCTATGTGCTTTATCTGTCTATGTACTGTTGGCTTCCGTAGGCGTCTCTTACTGGGAAAAAGAAAGAGAGGATTCCATTTGGTTATTATCTAATATATGCATTTATTTAGGGAGCGACTCGCTCCAACACAATAGTTACATAAATAGCGAGTGGGGGGGGGGGGGGGGGGCAAATGTGGCCTGACCGTAGCCAACCAATAGGAGGGCGCCATTCCAAAAAAAAAAGCAAACGGTGACAGAGAGAAATGACTAATTAGGAGATGAGGAAAGACACTCGTAACTGTATATAGAATAATCCAAATTGTGCCTTATCAGATGATATTTAAGTTATATTTCTATAATGTCAAAAATATTTATAAGCTACTATCACCAACAATGAATGATGTTCATACAAGTTGAAGGAACAATACAATATTTGATCAAGAGGTGAACTACTCTGTACTGATTAGTACTTTTCACAGTTCCTACCTCACACTAGGGAAATATCTGGGGAGGCTCATCAATGGTGAATTCTAGACAACAGTTGTAGCGGCGAAAATACTGGGAGAATTAACTAATAAGGAGTCTTTCAATAGTTTCCATCTTCTATCTAGTACATACTGTGAATGTAGTGTAATTTGGCTTTACAGTAAAAACTACCTTTAGAGTAACAAGATCATAATTCAGGATAACTTTTCTGATAATTGTTGGTAGGCCAAGACCAGACTCTATATACAAGGGTCACTCCAAAAGTTATTTCAATCTCTTATTTTTATTAAAGCTGCAACTTTCAAATTTTCAGAGTTTCTCAAAGTATTCACCCTTAGTACCTATGCAAGATTTCATCCGTGAAAACCAATTATTGAAGCATTTACACCAGTCTTCTTCGGGGATGATATTTACGGCATTGATAAAGACTTGCAGTGCTTTATCATCAGTGTCAAATTTTATCCAATACACACATTGACCTATATTGAAGACATGCGAGACAATCCAAGTGTAAACAAAATTGCCTCTGTCTCCTTCAAAAAAAAAATATATATAGATGACTGGCTTACATCAAAGACTTTCCACTTCCTTAAGTTTTGTCTACGAGCATACTTTGTATGAAAACTGGAAATTTCTCATTGGGAGTAACAGCAATCAGCTCTGGCTTAGAGTATTAATAATGTAAAAATACAGTGCCCTTTTTTTAAAGCTTATATTTAACTTGCTTCCATGTCTGTCTGTCCACAAATCTTGTAATCAATTTTTAATATACTTACAGAAAACCTAGAAATCTGAAATTTGGTACACTTGTTCAAACCTGATGACATTGAAAGTTGACAAAATTTCAGAGTTTTGGGTGGTTGCCTATGGACTAATTTTAAAGTTATAAAAGATAATCACCAAGAAGATAAACCATGAGGGAGAATGTGATGGCAAAATTTTAGACAGAAACTGAAATATTTTCTCCTTTTTAGTGTATTTTGATAAAAATCATTTTTTCAAAAACAATTTTTTACCAATTAATTATTTCTTATCCTTCCATTGTCTTGTCCAAGTGCCTCATACCATGTTATTTCATACTATCTTCTTTCTTATCTCCACACAATCATATTAGGGTATCAAGCTTGTAGAACTTCAGATGGTGTCTGCTGGGGATGAGTAGAGTTCATCAATAGATTGATAAGGCACAATTTGGATTATAGATTATAAACACAAGGTAATAAGACCAAATCCAAATAAATAAATAGTGTGTGACGTTTTGGTAACAGCGAAGATGGTAACAACGCTGTTACCAAAACGTCACACACTATTTATTTATTTGGATTTGGTCTTATTACCTTGTGTTCATCAGAGGATATTTGACATCTATAATGATTGGGTGAAGTAAAATGTGCATGAAAAATGGGTTGAAGGGAGTGTCGACAGTTGAATTAAAGATGGTAATTTGAAAGGGAAGCAGTTGGGAATTGAGAAATTAGTTGAAGTAAGGTGTTAAATTATAATTGGTTGAAAGTTTAAAGAGGATCTACTTTAATTGCAGAAAAACCTGCTAGCGAACCCTATTGGGACTGGACTTTTGGTTCACTATAGCCATGGTTCACTCTCTTATAAACTCAAAATGAGGATAATTTAGATTAATTATATCCCCAATTAATTTTAAGCTAGGTTTACTGTAGTTTTTTTTTTACATCACAAGGATTGATCTAGTATAGAAATGTAAGTTTTGACTAGGATCCTGGATGATGTGTTATCCCTCACTGGAAATAAATACCATACACCATAAACTTTTTTATCCTCTTTTGTTTCATGTTGCTAAATAAGATGAATCCATAAGGCCTATCTATAAGACAAGGCAGCCAATTTAGATTAGAAGTTACCTGGGTGCACTTAATTCCACCCAGGGTTATGATAGATGAGTGTTTATAATACCGACACATTATTCAGATCATTCTTTCCCATCCCACTCACTTCCTGGTCCCACTTGGCCATGTTGGGGAACATCTCATTGCGGGAGAACTCTGCAGCCATCTGCCGCATGCTCTGCTGATCTGGTGTGAGTCCCAGATTGGCTGGGCAACACATGGGGGAAACAATCAGCACATTTCTATTTAATGGACACACAATGATGTACATCATATGTAAATAGTTACAATAAAATCTAAATGAAGAGAAAAAGGTTCAGAAAGGGGAGGTGATATCAGTCAACCCTTACATTCTCATTTTATTAAACACACACACCGAGCAGTGATGTGAAGGAATAAATTAATTAAAGTCGCATTATAAATCGAAACGTACAATATCTTTTGTTTCTTTTTATTTTGAAATATATATTATATTCTATTTTAGCAACTCAATCTTTATTTAAAATATATATATATATATTAGAGATTTTAATATGCATTAATAGGGGTGCTAACCCAATTAATGGTTTGGTCTTTTTTCTTTTTATTTAAAATAAAAATAAAAACCTAAAAAAGTTATCTATAGTATATCTATATATATAAGTATAATTATATATATATATAAAGGTTAATATATATATGAGAAAACAATAGAAAAAAAAATAAAAAATAAAATTTTTAATATATATATATATACCTATATATATGTTGTACCACAAACACTAACAGTCATGGGGCCAAGCAGTTTCAGGTGTCTATGAATAGCACAAAGGACGAGGCAGGTTGTATGGCACATAAGAGAGGCCAGCGACAGAATATGTGGCAAGGTCTAGGAGGGCATCTGATCAACAAGAGTGGGAGATATGATCTGTTTTTCGGTGTCCAGTGGCTGGTCGTAAGACTACTAATGACTTATGGAAGTTCCATGGTGGGAAATGATGTAATCTTGACAAAACTGGACCTCGTCTTTCTTATCAATAAAACTTTATTGTCTTGTTTGTGATTACATGATGGGCAAGCTGGCATGTTGAATTGTATCTATATTTGAGGCTGTTACTCTATAATCATTGTGCATATGAAATTTTTGTCTGTATTGACATATATTACTATAGAAGTTGCCAAAATATAAATTTAAAAGGTTTGTTTCCTAGAAGTTTTTGGACTGTAACCTCCTACAGGTTCAGGGCCTCCTATAAACCAGTTTCAAACAACAGGGCATTTTCTAGGAACTTACCTACCTTATTATAGGAGGGTTACCTGTATACCAAAAGGGAAAAAAAATCAGTACAAATATGATATGAACTGTGTGAAACAGAACTTTCCTGTAGCATAGAAGAAGGCAACATAGGCAGGGAAGTGTCAAGATGCAAGCTACATATGGATGAAGGTGAAAAGAATAGCTGCTCAGTATCTTGAGAGAGAACATGAAATATACTTTGCTAGATGGTTCAGCTCTATCACTCTTTCAAATTTATTTGGAGAAACAAGACCCAAGATCTGTAGGTTCAATAAAAAGAAAATACATTTGAAAAAAATGAAAAGAGGAGATGTAATCAACAAAATGAAAAGTCTTATTGGTGTGACACTAGGGACATGCCTCCACAGCACATGGTCATGCCTGATACCCATGACCAATAAAGCCAAGAAGTGAAACCAACCACAGTATTGGGCTACAATGAGGCTGGTGTTGACACAAGTGACCAACTCTTGTTTTACTTCTTTTTTCAGTGGCACACACTGAAAGAGTGGATAAAACTATACTCTTTCACAGTGGTGTAATATAATTTACAATATATTAAGTCCAGCATCCTAACTCTCACTCCGAGACTATCATCTTGTTCAAACTTGTCGAAATAGTGAGAGTTGAGATCAACAACTTAATTGTTCAAGTTCAACTTTTGGAAAGAGATTTAATATAAGAATAAAATAAGAGGGGGTCGGTGGTAGACAAGTGGTCTAAACCGTTGGTTTTTCAACTGATACAACCCAGAATGGAATCCTGCTTTGGGAGAACTTTTTCTAATTTAAAAAGAAAAAGTTTCCAATGACCCCCGATTCTTGCAAAAGTCCAACATCACCAGCAAGTGCAAGTAATCAAACGGGGCTCTGGTAGACTTTAAAGTGAAAAAGTCAAACTGCTTTTCACATGTGTAAGTATGTGGTACACTTACAGTAAAATCTGTGGAACCTACTACCCACCATGATTATCATGACCTGTACCACATGTGTACAAAAGATAAAAACAATGATAAAGAATAAAAAATGTCAAATGTGAACATTTAAAGAAAAGTCTGTGTGCTCACAATGGTAGCATTTTGGTTTAATTAGCTCAAATTTTGCCGCATTCAACTTGTGTGTAAGACATGTTCCAGACCAGTGTTTCTCAACCTTTTTTTGGCCGTCAGACTGGAAAAATTGTCAACTAATTTGGTGGACTGGTGTTTTCTTTTCAATAAAATAACTTTACTGAGAGAGAGAGAGAATATATTTTTTAATAACTACACACAAGTTAATTATATTTTCAATCAAAATTCTAAAATTAAGGCATTAACATAAAAATATGTATTTTTAAAATTTTAAATAGGAATTTTTAATGCATACAAATAAAAATCTCTAAGGACCTGTCAAAATTTTCCAAAAACCGGCAATTCAGAATCACCCTTCTAGTAAACTTTTTATATTACCTTCTGTCTCTCTCTCTCTTAAAAATATGTAAAGAAAAAGTCCTTGTACAGAGAACTTGGTATATACACTCATGGGTCAAACTTAAGGAAGTTTTACTTTTTAGCATGTATATCGGGATTCAGACAATAACTCTGAAAGATATTACAGTGACCTTTATTGAAGGCACACAAGATAACCAAGTGTAAACAAAATTGCTTCTGTCTCCTTCAAAAAACAGATGACCGGCAAACATCAAAGATTTTTAAAATTTTAAATTTTAATTTTCAATCATTTTCAATCAAGCGAACAAACGGCGACTATGTAAATCAGGCCGCTGGAAAAAAAACAACCCGATGAAAATTGGGCGGAAAGAGTGGAAGCTTCGGAGAAGCAATCTGCTTTGGAATTGGATTGGAAAATTCCTAAATCCAACAAAAGAAAAGGCCGGGAATCTCCGACCCAGCAAGCAAAAGTGGCAAAGGCTGAAGCCATCGCAGCCAGGCCATCACTACAACCGAGGCGGGAAATAAGGGATGCTGTCACGCATATAAGAACTAGCAGACAGCAACAAGATCTAGCCAAAGCCAACATCAAAGACTTTCCACTTCCTTAAGTTTTGTTCATGAGTGTATACAGTGTACTCCGCTTATAACAAAGTCGGTTATAGCGAAATTCCGCATATAGCGAATGAAATTGTCTGCACGAAAGAAAAGAAGGGCTTAAACCATTAAAAGAACTCTGGATATTGCGAAGTCGGATATAAAGAATTTTCGCTTATAACGAAGTGATTTGCATGTATAAATTTTTATTTTATCCGTTTATAACGAAGTTTTCTCATTTACCATTATAATTGACTAATATATTATGCATAATATATATCAAATTACAACGTGTGAATGACACAAATTAACAATCAATCTTAAGCAAGCTGTGGATATTATATCTGTAGCATGGAATGATGTGCTTCCAGCGACAATTTCCAACTGTTGGCATCATAGTGGAATTATTAAGTCCGATGTCAGTTCTCCATTGGATACACCACAGCCTGCAACACAAATGTGGGAGCAACAAAGCCTCTTCGATCGCATGAAAGAAGTTTTAAAAATACCGTTAGAGATGGATTTCGATTCTTATGCTGACGCTGACAATGACGTCGTTACAAATGCCATGTTATCCGATGTAGAAATTGTCGAGAGCATTCTTCAAGCAAAAGAAGAAGAAGAAACGGACCAAGTTGATGAAGAAGTAGACCCAATTGTCCACATTCCGCATCCAAAAGAGGTCTTGGAGAGCATTCAAACTCTGCGATTGTTTCTTCAATGTCAGGATGAGTCCAAGTCTCTTCATAGGCATCTGTCAGACTTGGACAACATCGAAAAGAGTGTTCAGCACTTGTTACTGACTTCTAAATGTCAAAAGAAAATCACAAACTACTTCTCCAAAAACACCTGATGAGGTTGTTATTGATCTTTGTGTTGCTCTTTTGAGTTGAATAGTAAATAAAATTATTGGTACAAAACATTTTTTTTTCCAACTGCGGATATAACAAACTTCGGATATAACAAAGTGATTGTCATGGATAATGCGACTTCGTTATAAGCGGAGTACACTGTATAGTTTTGCATGTTAGCTTGTGTATCTTTTTACTGCAAACATTTTTTTTTGTGTCCCCTTTCCCTGGTTATTTTTAAAACTATTCCTCAGGGATCAACTCTTCATCAATATCAATATTAAAATATACAAGTATCAGAGTCATCAACAATCAACAATTCTGTCACCATTTGCTTTTGTGAATGGAATAAATACCCAAATATGGCATTTCTTATAAACATCGGTGGTTCAGTTGTAGAATGCTCGCCTGCCACGCGGGCTGCCCGGGTTCGATTCCCGGCCGATGCATTTTTTTTTTTTTTACAATTTTTAAAACTCATTTATATTATTATTCAAATATACAAGTATCAGAGTCTTCTCAATTCTGTCATCGTTTGCTTTTGTGAATTAAATAATTTTACGTAATATACGTAAAATACGTAACTAATATGACTGAAATTTTAGCAGTATGTATAGTAGAATCTGGAAAAACTTATATTGAAAATTTCAGGTCTCTATCCCGAATATTCTTCGAGTTATTTACAAATTTGAGTTGCAAATTTGCTTTTTTGCTCGCAAGCAGCGCCTCTAGCGGTGAAGATGGGAGGTAATATCAGCTGACCTAATGTACATGTAAAACGTGTTTTAACAGGACATAGAAAAAAATATAGAAGAGATATTTGTCGCATTTTTAGCCAAGAAAAATTGAAATTGACAGGTTCTGGGCAAAAATAGTTGTTTTTTTAGTCAGAAAATGATCATGACAATATTGCTGTATCATATTTGATTATCAGATACAAAATTATATCCGGAAAATTCCAAAAAGCAGAGACCACGGGTGAAGCCAGTTCATTTTTAGTATGCAGGAACAAAATTCTAACAGAAAAACATTCATTCGAGCAGAAGACACAAAGCCAGATCATCTCTTTATAAAAATATCGCTTCTCAGACACAAAGTTTGGAGCGGGACATTTCACAAGAATGACATCCACGGCGCCAATTTATAATTGTAACGAATAGTATTTGAATAAAAGCATTTAATCGGGTAAAACCCAGGCGTTGCCCGGGTCATTCGGCTAGTTAATTATAAACACAAGGTAATAAGACTAAACCCAAATAAATAAATAGTGTGTGACTTTTTGGTAACAACGCCATGACTGAAACATCACACACAATTTATTTATTTGGATTTGGTCTTATTACCATGTATTTATAATCTATAATCCAAATTTTGTCTTTTTAATATTAATTATTTTCAAATGGCCAAAGGCACTGTGTAGCAACAAGACCAATGAAGACTTGCTAAGTTTGGCAGTTCTGTGACAAAAATGTTACCAGGCTAGTATAGATAGTCAAGTAGAGGTGTTACTCAGGATGTTCCAAGTACCTAACTACATACTCTGATGTTACAACATGGTTTACACAGAGATCACTTATTTTATGGTTCAGTTTCCCTATAAAGTTTATTTCTCATTACAATATATTGCATTTTTAATGACAAATATAAAAAAAGGGTACTGTTAGAATTAATACAAAGCAACACAACGCACCATCCATAGATAGGAAATGAAAATATTAATGCACGATGTCTCTCTTACACATTAAAAAAAGACTCTCTCTCCACTGCCCCTACTGCGATGAAAATATATTGGGAGGGCTTGGCGATTATAATGGTGATGCTGCTGAGAGGGTTCACCACTGATGAGCCAAATCCTCCCAAAATATTTTCATAACAGTGGAGGTTTGTTTTATGTTTAAAAGAGACATTATGCTTTAATGTTTTCATTTTCTATACAGTTAGAATTATAGATTCTGTAGTTTACCCTGTGTGGAGAACTGTGACAGGCCAAATGTCTATTAGTTGTTAACTGCACTATTGATCTGATATAGCTATATGACTTCTTGATATAAGGGGAGCTCAGGGCAACAATGAGAAAATCTACTCTTAATACTATTTCAATTGAAAGTGAAAATTTGTTATAACAAGGGTAAACTAATGTCAGGATGATGTCTTCTCCTTCTTCTTTCTTATCTCCACTCAATCATATTAGGGTATCAGGCTTGTAGAGCTTGAGACTTTAATGGTGTGGGGGAAGTAGAATGTGTCTGCCTTTGTCATTAAGACTGGGAGCACTACTCAGTGGCAGGCCACGGACTTAGCTCAGGATGATGTTATATGTGGGAAAGTCTAGAAACAATTTGTAGGAGTAAGAACTGAGTGCTAGGAGAGAGAGAGAGTTTGAACAAAGTTTTACTGTATAATAATAACAACAAACAATCCAGGGTTAAGTTTCTTGAACCATTTTTATATCTCTAGCTTTCAGGCTAACTTTCCCTTCAACAGGAGCACCTAGAACTTCCAGCTTACTTTACACACTGAAAAATGGTGCAAGAAACTTAATCCTAGAGATTGTTGGTTATTTATTTTATTTTTTTATTATTAAATTATTAGTTAAGGGATGAACGTTTATTGTGAATAAAAAGTTATTATGATAAATATTTCACAGAAAAATATAAATGATTATCAGGTTTTATTCAAGTAAAATATTAAGATATTTAATTTTCAGCATGTACAGTTAGCTGGAAGTTCTAGTTCTCCTGTTTAAGGGCATGTTAGCCCCCAAAAGCTAGAGAAATAAAAATGGTTCAAGAAATTTAACTCTGGAGATTGTTTGTTATTATTATTAAATCAGGGGTTTTACTGTGTGCAGTCAGTTCAGTTAAATACCACCAGGTAGGGAAGCAAGGAGTAGTAATATAAAGAAAGGAAGGGAATAGTTACAGAATCAATCAACTCCAGGCCGGAGGATCCAGGAGCTTTACAGATGTCCTCCTTCTCTATATGGCCATGGAAGAACTTAACAACACAAAACCTGGTGTAGAGAATTCTAAACCACACTCTCTATATATATATATATGTGGTATAATAAGGCGGGAAGAGAAATAATCACACCACAAGTCGGAAGAGGAACCCAGGCAACCAGAGAGAGAGACGGGACCGGCACCACAGCCGGGTGGCCGTTTGTGTCGCACACCATCCCCAACTGTCTTAAAAGTCCTGAGGTGTTAACTAACGGGCCCCAGTGGTCGCCCCTTGGAATGTCACTGATATCTCAAGTGACCAGACTTTACCCTCCCGTCTCTCTCTGGGTTGTCTGTAGGTTTGCTTTATTATTCCTGGAAGAGTATATATTATGACATATATATACACACAACATAAAGTTGCAGTAGGATAACATGTACCAAAAGAGGCAGGAGGATAACATGTACCAAAAGAGGCACCTATCTCTTTAATTATACATCAGAACCATGCACTTGTTCATCACTCTAGTAAAAAACTTTATTAGTGATGATGAAGAATAAGTCACAACACCAGTTCTGGCAAATTCAGACAAATAGCCAACCTGTACTGATGAGATCCAAAGCCTGAAACCATAGTTGGCTTCTTGTCTGAATTTAAATATATATTTAAATTTGACAAAGATGTGTAAGCATTACCCCTCACTGAAAATAGTACTACAATCAGCAAACTGTAGATTGATTGCCTATATGCTTCAAATGGAAGCTGGATTAAATAAGCCTATACTCTATTAATGAAACCAGTTCAGCCAATCTAGGTTTGAAGTCTATCCATGGCAGGGCTATTTTCAGTGAGTGTTGACACTTTACATTTGTACAAAACTGTTACTGAAACGTTGCATACTATTTATTTGGATTTGGTATTATTACCTTGTGTTTTTTGTATTAATTTTTAAGCAAAGAGTTATTTTAGAAATATTTTCTCATATATATGTTATATTAAAATATTATTTTATTTAAAATTATATTTCATAGATTCAAATACTCTGCTAATTCAGCCGCCAGAGGTCATGCTTCCCCTATAAAAACTCATTGTTGTTGTTTCCTGTTGGCCGGCTCAAACTTTTGTACATTATGTAAATAAGTTTTCATTTTTTTATTCTTACGCCTTAAGCCAGGCAGTACTTTTACCAAATTATGTTTTTTTTATATATTCCTTTCAGTTGAAGCTATTTCTAATCTTCATTATTTTTATTATTATAATAAGGCACAACTTGGATTATAGATTATAAACACAAGGTAATAAGACCAAATCCAAATAAATAAATGGTGTGTGATGTTTCGGTAACAGCGTTTTCACCATCTTCCGTATTATTATACAGTCGAACCTCTTTAATTCAACATCCCAAGGGATCAGAGATTTCGGTTGAATTAAAGGAAGTGTTGAATTAAAGTTAGATGATTAGCTAATCATCTAACTCACTAAAATAATATTTTTTTAAAAATAGCTTTGTAATATAAATTAATGATATTAATTGAAACCATTGTATGTACTTTTTTTATTTATTTTTTTTTATTTTCATGATCAACTTTTAGTATCAGGGACAAAATGGCAAAAATACATATTTTTGAAACATAAATAATTACAAATAATATTTTATTCTAATTGAAGAATATAGCAGTTGAAAGGAAAAAAATAAGGAAAATAAAAAGAAAATTTAAAAATATAATTTAAAAATAATCATGAAGATCTTTTAAAAAATTCCTTTATAGATGTCTGTTTTTGCACTGAAATCCTATTCAGGATGTAATCCAGATGGTCTATTTTTAAAAAAACATGCATGTCTTTCTTCCTCTGGAATGTGTTTTAAATAACAAAGTGTTTTTATTGTATTAAAGGCATCTACTGTTGCTGCAGGTGTTATTGATTTTGTGTTTAAATCTTTTATAATAACACAGAAATGGAATATTGAGATAAAATGTTATCATAATCTTTGTGGCTACATATTTTATGAAGATTTATTTATTTAAATGGATTTATTCGTAAATTTTAAAATAACTAAAATATTTAAATGCTGAAAATTAAAAAGAAAATAATATTAATAATTAGCGCACAAAGCCTAAATTCCCGCGTAAAAACAAAACAATAACACTCGCGACATTGCGCAACGGCACTGCAAAGTGAAACTTAAACTAACAGAAACCAAAAGTGCGCAGGTGCGATTCTATCGGCGCCCGCTGATCGTCGCCACCGCCGTAATACCTTTTTAGCGGTAAAGTTGTATGTAAAAAAACATTCATCTGTCGAAATTCGAATTTTAAAATGGTCGAACTATCGGAACTGTCGTATTATCGATACTGTCGAATTGCGGTTTGTTATTTGATAGGCCAGAGGTCGGGACATCAGAATATGGTCAAATTAAGGTAGAGTGTCATATTTGCGTGTGTCGAATTAACAAGCTTATACTGTATATGCATATTTCCAAAGTAAATATACATTTCTGTTATTTTTAAATATGTATTCCTAATTATAAGGCACAATTTGGATTATAGATTATAAACAAGGTAATAAAACCAAATTCAAATAAATAGATAGTGTGGGACGTTTCAGTAACAGCGTTGTTACTATCTTCAGACAAAAAAGAAGATGGTAACAACACTGTTACCGAAATTTCACACACTATTTATTTTTTTGGAATTGGTCTTTTTACCTTATGTATTTCCAATTTTTACAAACCATTATCCAGCTATATAAATTTCACAATAATTGGAAAAATAGCACAATGATGGAACAATGATAATTTTATAAATTAATGGGAGGCTTAACAATGATTGTTATTGATTTTTCAAATATAACTAACATTTTTATACATAAAACTGGTTAGTGGGAGAAATCCCCTTCTGTTATCTTCACCATCATCTTGTAGAGCCATCTTTAATCTGTAGGTCGGCCATCTTGGAATTCTCCCTGAGAATCTTCTCAATTCTCTTCATATCTTCTAATTTCAGACCTCTCTACTAAATTATCAAATCAACAATTCCTTGGTATAGCTCTTCCTCAAGGTACATATACAGTGAAAGCTGTCTATAGCGCCCTCTCTTGGGACTCACCAAAATTGGGTGCTATAGAGAGGGGGTGTTATAGACAGGTCACTTTTAATGTAAATATATCGCATTGTACTACATATTTAAAATCGGGCGTTATAGAGAGAGGGTGCTATTTAGAGGGGGCGCTATAGACAGGTTTAACTGTATTTACTGCCATTATAATAAGATAAACCATGCTTCCAGGGCTAAGTTTCTTGTGCTTTATATTCAATAAAATATTCTCCAATTACTTCAGAGAACATGTCCTGAAAACTTCCATTTCCTTTTGAATTATTCTTCTTTAGAAGATTCTAGTCTCCGTTTTCTCCCATTTTTATATATGCAAATTTATTTTATTTAGAATACAGATAAATTTAATTATTTTATTTACTTACACTCATGGACAAAACTTATAAAAGTGGAATGTCTTTGATGTCACCAGTAGTCTATTTTTTTTAAGGAAACAGAGGAAATTTTGTTCGCACTTGGTTATCTCATGTGTCTACAATGAAGGTCACTGTAATATCTTTCAGAGTTATTGACTGAGTCTTGATATACATGATAAAAGGTACAACTTCCTTATGTTTTGTCTATGAGTGTGTATATCAATTTTTATAACATATTGATAACCAACTTGATGTGCTAAAGATTAATAGTGATTCCTTTTTTTTTTCTAGAAAAAGAGCATGTTTTCAATCTACATTTTAGGTGACCTATTTATTTATAAAAAATCTTTACCTATTTATATATTATTTAATGCAATTAATACATGAATCCTAGATACAAGAAAATAAGACCTAATCCAAATAATTTAATAGTGTGTGACGTGTCCGTAACAGTATTGTTACCATCATCAGACAAAATAATAAATGAAAAAATATATATCACAGCATCATTCTTAAATAGTACTGTTATCTATTTAAGAACATGCTGTGATATTTTTTCTCGTTTATTCTTTTGTCTGATGATGGTAACAATGCTGTTACCGAAACATCACACACTATTAAATTATTTGGATTAGGTCTTATTTTCTTGTAACTATAATCTATAATCCAAATTGTGCTTTATAAATGAATCCTTTTTATAAACCAATATAAACATGCAATGTTAAAAATATATAAATTGCTAATAAATATACATGATAAGGCACAATTTGGATTATAGATTATAAACACAAGGTAATAAGACCAAATCCAAATAAATAAATAGTGTGTGACGTTTCGGCAAAAGCGTTGTTACCATCTTGCCAAAACTTCGCACACTATTTATTTATTTGGATTTGGTCTTATTACCTTGTGTTTCTAATATATATACAGTAAACCACCTCTATAGCAAACCCCAATGAGACTTTGGTTCACTATAGCCATTGTTCACTGTATTATAAAATTAAAATAGGAAAATATTTCAGGTTTGTTATAACTGAAGGTTTGCTATATACTCTGTTCGTTTTACCGTGGTTTTATTGTATATACACAATATATCACCAATATATTGGTGATATATAGATTTCAGACTTTAAATTAAATTTTGTAAAATTTAACTATGAACTTTAAAGTATAATTTAAAACAGCCATTTCATATATACAGTTAAACCTGTCTATAGCGCCCCTTCTAAATAGCACTTCCCTCTCTATAGCGCCTGATTTTAAATACGTAGTACGATGCGATTTACATTAAAAGTGACCTGTCTATAGCACCTCCTCTCTATAGCACCCTATTTTGGTGAGTCCCAAGAGGGGGCGCTATAAACAGGTTTAACTATTTTATTCAATATTTTCTAATAAAGAAAATATATTTTAATACTAATTTAGATATGAGTTTATAAGAATTTATTAATATAAGTATCAGAAATAATAATTAACATTATTAAAATGGTTAATTTAATAAAAAAGTAGAGTACTTCACAGAGAAAACTGACACTCCAATTCAACGCAATTTCACCAAAATAACTTCTAAAAATAGGTTATAACTCATTTAAAATTAATATATATTATAGTTTTAAATCTTTATTCTTAATAAAAATTTATTAATAAATAGGAAAATATACTAAATTAGGTTTGATTAAAATGGATAGAAAAAAATGTAAGAGTTAGAATGAACTGGCAAAACTTTCACAAATTCTCATTTAATTTGTAAGTTTTCGATGAAAAGTTTAGTTTTAAATTTTTAATGTTTTTCATTATTTTTCAAACATACCATTTTTTTTTGTTTTCAAAAATACTATTTAAATTTTTATTAAATGCTTTTTAAATGTTTTGAACATTATTTTTCTACTACTGCCTAGTAATTTTTTATTTGTAAAAAGCTCTTGTATTTCTTTTTGGTTGTCATTAAACCTCTATTTTAATATCCCTATGATGCAATACTATAAATGTTATTTAAAAATTAATATACCAATATTAGTTGTTATATAAAGATTTTAATATATTGCATATAAAATATATATTACATATTCTTCAATATAATTAATAAAACTATATAATTGCAACCCATTTAATATATACCAAAAATTGTATTGGTACTAAATTTATTTTGATCATAAAAAAAAGTAATAAAAATTGCCATCAAGTTTATGCATTTGTATAATAAGTTGAAGGAAGTATGCTCAAAATATTTTTCTCAAGGTTTTTTAAAAATAAAAATAATTTTAAAATTATTATTTTTTCCAAATATATATAATTTATAAATTTAATTTAAAAAATGGAAATATATATTGTTCCCTTATATATTCTAGGTAGTTTGGTTAAAGTGCATTTAATGGTCCATTTAAAGTTTAAATGCTATAAATAAAAGTATATTTAAACTAGGCTCCTGTGACGCAATGTCTCAACTACTTCGGCTGTTTCGGACTTTGGAATCCTGCGGGATCCGAGTCAAAGGCGACCAAACTAAGTTTTATTTTTCAAAACCTTCTTTAAACAAAATATGCTGTTATATAGTTCATCTTAAATATTTTTAGGTTTCGATATCCACTGTTAAATATATTTTAAATAGGTTCAGTATATGAGCAAAAAAAAAGTTTTTAGATAATTAAAGATAAAATTAAATTATACATACGATCAATGCAAGTAGAAATAGTCCGTTTTGGACTTTTAAATGAAGTCCTGGCGGCCCGAGATAGGGACAACTTAAGAACTCTGTTCATCATTCTGCAGAAGACACACAAGTTCAAATAGCAGACTTCAAATTTCACAAACTCTTATAAACGTTTGATAACACGGTTTCGTAATTTCACAGAGTAGTTATTTTATGTAATGATACATTTAAGCAAAATCGTTAATAATATTGTATTATAAAATTATGTAATAATAATGATGTATATTTTACACCTTTAAATTTTTTTAAATTTTTTGAGAGAATATATCTTAAATATAATAGTGATTTTTTTTTTAAATATTTGTATTCATCCATTATCATTGTAAAAAAAGATAAATTTTATATTAACTATAACTCTCAATTTACTTCATATCAATTAAATATTTTAAAATTTATTGTTCTGTATTTGAGAATATATATAAAGAGATTCAGTTTTTAAAACTATGAATATAATGCTTTCTAAGCAATAATGAAATATTTTAGGCCAATAAAAGGGAGGATACATAGACTCTTTAAAAAATGGGGTAATTTATATATAAATATCTGAATATTATTAATAAATAAAAAGCCCTCTCCTTATCGTGCAACTGAAAGTTGCTGATGGCTTACTGTTTTTTTTTTTATTATTATTATTCCAGAATTGCCCAAATACACTTTCTTGATTAATCAAGAAAAGCTAACCACGTAAGCGTTTCAAGCTTTTGGTCCTCAAAAAAAAAAACTGGTTATTCAGGCATCCTGAAAAATCATGAAACGGGTAATTAGGGCCAGAATTGCATGAGAACTCAAAACAATGTGGGAAAATAGTACAAATATGAAATTGTAGTAGGATAAGGTACATAAATCAAGAAATAAAAAATACTAGTATTTAAGTAGTAAGTTTAATAAAAATAATAATGTCTTTAATATTAGTATTTAAAAAAGAAGGGTGTATATTACTTAATCTAATTAATTGGATTATTTTTATCTCGCACAAATATAACTATCTAAGGCACATCTTCAAGAGCCTTGTTTAATATAGGCTTTTATAAAAACTATATAATGGTTCCTAAAAAAATCCAAAATTCATCTCAAAACTTTTTATTTCTATAATTTTATGAGAATTATTATTATCCCCTCCCCCTAATTGTGACTGGAGAAGAGTAATTATACTCTCACCCCTCCCTTCCTATTTGTTAAAAAAAAAAGTCATTGTGAATGCTCAAATAGGTAGGGTTTTTGTGTCGCTCCCTCAAAGTGATTGAAAGTGGCATCACCCCACATGCACGTGTAAAAAAAATTAGTACAATAAAAATTATAGTGACCAGAACTTTAAGATGATTGGTCATTGTCATGGATATTCTAGCCTATTACAAGATGCGTTAAAAAAATCGAAATATACAGAAAAACTAAATTAGATACATTTGCTTTGTATGAGTCAAAAGAGGCTCTGCTTCATTACAGAGCAACGAATTCCACTGGATACCTTCCCCTATCCACGTTTTAATTTACATACTACTTCATTTGAAAGTATGAAACATGATTCATGCTTATATTTTATATTGCTATCATGGCGCAATGGTCAATGCATTATATTATAGATTGGAGATATGGATCTAGGCTTAAATAACATTTTACATACGCTCGATTTTATTAATAATCTTAGAGCTTCCTCTTATGACGATTTTTGAGGCCCAATTTTGCGACGTATAATACATATAAAAATCTTGACATTAGTCATCGATAAATCATGTGTATACCATTCTAAAAAATACTACCTACATTGATCAACTATTAGAGCATATAAATTCCAAGCTATTGTAAATTTGAAAGCACAAGATAGACATGTGTGGAAAATCATCAAAGGTTTCAACTAGTCAGAAAAAAAAACTCTCTAATCAAGAATGAAAATACTTCATTAACAGCTATTTAAAATTCTGATTTTCTCCTTTGTGATATGAGAATGTGCGCACTCCTGCTACACCCTCTTACGTCGCCTTCAAGTTATTTGCTCTTTCAAGAAGAGAAAATTTTTACTGAAAGATGGTAAAAATTCAAAATAGTAATCGTTATGCCATGTTAGTGGAAAGATCTCATTAAATTCTATCGAGTGATTCTATTTAAATCTAAAATTAACAAGAAAAGACTGACTTTTCTGAAAATATTGAAAATCAAATGACATTGTGTAGAGGCATCAGAAAAATAACATTCTGCATGAATACATTAAGCCTGGTGATTCCAACAGAACAAATCAAGGTCTTCTAAAAACACTCAACCAGCAAAGCTCTCAAAAGCTGAGGCAAATGCATCTAATCCTCCATTAAAAAGAGTGAAAACAGTTGATCCTGGAGTTGTTATTCAAATTAAGAACAATAGATATCGAGAGCAATGCGAAATAATAACATTTAAATAGTGCTGCTCCATCGAGTGATGCCTTTCAGCCCTTGAAGACATCTGAGGAGATGCTGAGAAATGATTTGTCTTCCAAGTCAAGGAGATTTCCGGATGGGTGCTAGTTGCACTGGCCACTGTTGAAAAGATTGAAAAACTTGTAGAGGAATGCCACACCATCGTGAACACTCTTCTAAACGTGCCATCATACAAGAAGAGTCTGGAGAACGTACTGAAAGGGAATATCTAAATTACAATAAAGGATGATGGCATCGCCCTTATTCTTGGTTGTCTCCTGGTGACTTGTGTGAAGGTACTCCTGGACCCAGCAAACAGTCTTCGTCTTCATGAATTAATATTGAAAATTCATCAGCTTCCTGAAAAATTGGACATTAAGTTGAAGGGAGAGATGCGACGCTAGCCTAGATCACCCATAGCATCAAATGCCTATGCTAGAAACATCATTGGACCAGCTGCCCCATTAGAAACTTAGAGGAAACATACACTTCACAGCCTACTTCCCAGGAGGTAACTTCCTCAAACTTATCAGCATCAGTTTTCTCTGCCAGACCCCAGGAGACACTTGACTAAAGACTTCTCATTCCCATGCTGCCTTCACCTACCTATTTACTACTTTCCAACGATGCCAAGCAGAACCATCAGCTCCTAATGAGGAGATTCAGCCAAAAGTTGAAGCCCCCAATTGCTTCCATTTTTATAACCTTCTAAGAAGACAAATGAAGAGGAATCCTCACTGTGGCAAAGTCAATGATTTCCAACAGCTGGACCTAGTCTTTGAACATGTCCCTGACAATCTTTTTAAAATAATTTAAGTTTCAGGCTTGAAGAGAATTTATATATTGCAGCTCATCATCTCTCTTCGCCATATGAAGACCTTCATAAGTGGCCTCTCTACTGAAGAGAAAGAGAGCCTGGGCCTAATTCTCCGCCTGATCATCTCTCTTGTAGAGAACAAGTCCTGCACACTTTACAAACGGCTCACCATAATCAATATTGCAACATATAGGAGCAATCTATGAGCTTCTTTAGAGCCTACCTAAATATGCGCGACATTGTCGTCCATGGAAGAATAGGAATGTGCTTTTTCTTTAAACAGAACTCAGTTGATGCTGCGTTTGTTGAGGATATGGCAATGTCGATGGACTTGGATAGCATCCGGGATATTTTCTCCGGCTACAGGGTCATCTTCATGCCAATGTCGACTACCAGGGAATCCAACATGGCTGTCGTTGTGGCACTGAGAGTCAATGTTTTCTGTCACCACAGTTTGTAGCCAGATAAATGATCGCAATCGCAGACTTCACCGTTCAGGATTTCGAGACCTGCGTCATTAACTGCGACATACCCCACGTTGCTGAAGAATGGCATCTTCAACTGCAATGAAGATGTCGAGGAAGATTCTATAGAGCCTTGGAGCGTGAAATCTCTGAGGAGTTTTGAGTGAGTGACTTAATGGAAACCTTCATGGAGCCCTCGGACCAGGCCACAGACACCGCCACCATTTTTGAAGCTACACACTTGTCTATAAGGCTGCTAGTAATGGGAGCAGGGTAGGCACTTTCCATTTGGATAGGGTACTAATATCATCAGCGCATTGCTCGATAATGAACCCTCATATACCGCTTCTCGAATCACCGCTCCATCCTTCCCAAGTAGAGGATTTCCCATAATCATGTGCGCCATCCGTCTCCGCGCTTCTTCTTGTCTTGAGGTACTCCTCGAGAAAATATCGCAGAACATCGCAGACATCCCTTCTAAAAAACGATGATGATTAATTTATACTGAAATCTAGAATATTACACTACACAGAGACCTCTTCAGGTTTAAGGAGCTCATGGCCCAGTGCAAGGTTGGTACGTAAAAGCCCAAGGTTAGAAATTCAGAAGGAGTAAGCTCCCAGAAGCAAGAAAATGGGAATTAACAGAGAGTAAATTAATCGCCCCGAAAGCCTCTGGTAGACTGATAAAAATACTTATTGGAAATCCAAAAAATGGACAATGTGTATCAAGGAGGTACATCCATGGTAAAACATAGTGATCTGCAGCTCCGTCGTGGTCGGAAGCTACGAGAGCGCCGCACAGAAAATCTCAACATTGTGGAAATGACCACCGAAATTCTACAATGACCATAATCCAAGTATCAGACGACAGCATCGAAGGCAGTTAGGCACGGCTGGTATTGCGTGTAAAACACCAACACACTTAAGGCCAGACGTTCAATAACATAACGAGTCAGTGACTTTGGTAGTGATTGAGGATTTTAAGAAAGTTAAAACGTGTTTCTGATAAGTCTTGACGTTTATCTTAGCGTTTCATTCCGGAAAGAAGACAAGCCTCAAATTACAAGGGACATCAATGATAGGATTGGAGGCTTGACGAAGACAAACAGAGTTGAGGAAAGGGCTGTAGTAAAAGGGGTTTGATTTGAACCCTAGGAAGAGACAAATAAAGCGAAGTGGGTGATAGGATACGGGTGAAAAGTTGAATAAACAAGAAGGTTAAACATAAAAAGCCCTATCGATATAAAAACATTAAGCATAAATGTTTATTTTTCAAATAAAACAAACTTTTACTGCTCTTGCTGAAATGAAAAATGTTGAAGGGCTTGGCATATCAGTGGGTAACTTACCCTGCGGGTCGCCAACTTAATCCACTATATCGAATTTTAGAGCTCTAATACTGTGTTAACGATTCTGCTTATATACATATATCCGACACTGAAAGGCGGGGCGTCGAGGCCGTAGTGTAGTTGCCCACTGATTAGTTAAACCCTCCCAATATTTTTCTTCGCAGTAAGGACAGTGGAAAGTTATTTTTATTTGAAAAAGAAACATTCGTTCTTAATGTTTTTATATTTTGTAGCAGACTATTTTTATGAATAGATTCATAATATCAATATTTGTATTTTGATACACAGTACAATTTTTCTCATTGCTCTCTGCTATTTTTTTAGTTTTAATTTGGCTTAACATTAAATAAATTTTCGTGTCATTTTGAGGTTTGTCTTTCCTAATTTCTAGGTGACATTTTGGTGAAGATTCTATGTAGACTAGGAAAGACAAACTAAATATTGCCGAGCAAACCTTGAAGCCATGAATGTTGTGAATTAAATTTTACGCGACTGACTTCAGGATTCCACCGTCATGGTAAAAGTCAAGACTTACCTCCTAAATGACGATGTCCCTATAACGATAAAGCCGCTCTTCACGCCTCAAGAAAAAGAACACAAACATCCTATGGACAGACTTCCTAGACTTCGATGGAATCCATAACAAAAACACGTTATATCCATGTCAGTAGCAAAAAAGATTTACAAGCTGTGGGTCACAGCTCCCATAGGGAAAGAGCTATGAAGCAGATTATTTATTATTTTATGAATAGATTATTAATTTCGATATTTTTGTATTTTGATACATTGTAAGATGTAGTCATTGCCTCTCTGCTATTTTATTAGTTTTAATTTGGTTTTATATTAAATAAATTTCTGTGTCTCTCTCACACATTCTGATGTTTGCCTTTCCTAATTTACACGTGACTATATCTTATAAACAAGAGACGTCCGGGGCATCGTGTGGATCCTGGCCTTATTTTCGAACATCACACAAGTCCACAACAGAACGTTATGGTCTGGGGTGCCGTTTCATTTGATAGCAGGACCCCATTGGAAGTCATTCCTGGCATACTGACAGCACAACGGTACGTAGATGACATTCCACGGCATGTTTTGTTTCCGTTCCTCTTACATCACCTCAGGCGTACTTTTCAACAAGATAATGGCCGGTCACACACGACACGTAATATTAAGGATTGTCTTCAATCTTACCAAACTCTTCTGTTCCCAGCAAGGTCACCTGATCTCTCACCCATAGAGTACATCTGGGATGTGATGGGAAGGTGATTTCAACCATCCCGGAATGTTGATTATTTAGCCAGAGAGTTAGAGACAATTTGGCAATAAATCCCACAGCACACCATCCGGAATCTTTATCAGTCCATGATACGTCGGGTATCAGCCTATATCCAGGCCAGTGGGGATCCAACGACATATTGACTTTATCAATTTGTGACGATCAAATTCTGTAATAAAACAATTAATTATTTTGAATTTTAATCATTTCCCCCTATTAATGTTCTTCACATACACCAATTTTTGTATCAATCGGACAACTCCTTCTTGGGGCGTCGATTTTTTTTTATTTATATAGTGTAACTAGCCGAATGACCCGGGCAATGCCCGTGTTTTACCCGATTGAATGTTTTGATTCAAATACTATTTGTTACAATTATAATTTGGCGCCTTAAATAAATGCATATGTCAGTTAATAACTATAGCCTATGTGCTTTATCTTTCTATGTACTGTTGGCTTCCGTAGGCGTCTCTTACTGGGAAAAAGAAAGAGAGGATTCCATTTGGTTATTAACTAATATATGCATTTATTTAAGGAGCGACCCGCTCCAACACAATAGTTACAAAAATGGGGGGGGGGGGGGGGGGGGGGGGGGGGGCAAAGGTGGCGTGATCGTAGCCGACCAATAGGAGGGCGCCATTCCAAAAAAAAAAAGCAAACCGTGACAGAGGCGACGAAGAATGACGCTCGTAACTGTATATAGAATTCCAATAGGTCATTGTATAGCCAATGTTATTTTGTTCTTAAAATTAGAGATACTTCGGCCAGTATAAATCTTTTGGGATAATAAAAGATTTACTGGCCAAAGTATCTTTACGATGATGTTAGTTCAAAAATAAATGCATTCTCGTTTATATGCATTGAGAAATTTGAAAACCAATTGAAGTTGAAGTCCAATTATAGAAATTCAGTGGAACAAGAAAGGTTGTGATAGAAAAAAAGAATGATTGGTTTGATTTTCTTTCTATTTGAATGACCATGGTAAAAACACTTTCAAATTTTCATGTAGAAAAATGAAGAAAGACAAATATGAGTATGACAAGACAATTTATTTGGATCAAAACAATTCACCCATATCTATATATACTAGAAGAGAGGGAAAATGGATTTTTTCTAAGTACGACATATCAAAATTAATAATCTGTAGCTAAAATAATTCATTTTCTCTCTGTTACAAATCTCCTTTCCTATGAAAAACTGACATTCACAGCTTTAAAATTTTGTTGCCACTGACACATGAACCTTGCGTTAAGGTAAAGTTGTGAAGATATATATTTTCTCACAAATTATTATTATTATTTTTTATTATTTGAAACACTTTCAAACGAAATTTTTATTTATTTATTATCATTTACAAAGCACGCGATATCCGTCTTGGATATTTGCATGCATACACAAGTTTGAGAGCTTTTACAGTAATTATTAATATGATTTTAGTTATTATAATAGAAATTATTAACGTATTTGTCAGTTAGTTAACGATTTAATTACCCTATAATGAATATTAGTGAACATCACAGTTAAGAACAGAAATTTCGAGCTATTTACAGCATATAACTATTTACGAGTTATTACAGCCCAGGCTATCTACCAGGTCTATTAGTATGAAACGCGAAAATTTTCAGTGAATTCAAAAGTTCACCAATTCCATACAACAAAAGATTTTTTATTCAAAGTAATTGCCCTGATTAGCTATATATTCGGACCACCTTTCAGGCAATTTTCGAATTCCGTGTCTGAAAAATTCTATTCCTTTTGAGTCGAACCAGTCAACAAGCCATTTTCGGAGTATGTCTGAGTTCGAAAATTCCTGTTTTTTAGGGCGTGTCCTAAAGATGTGAAAAGGTGGTAGTCCGACGGCGCTAAGTCTGGTGAGTACAGCGGGTGGAGTAAGAGTTCCCAGCCCTAGTCTTTTATGGTGTTTTTGACCACCGTAGCATTGTGGGCTGGAGCGCTGTCATGCTGCAGTATCAGCTTGTTGTGCTTTTCACGCCATTCCGGTCTTTTTTTATTCAACGCCTCTCTCAAACTGTGCATTTGTTGTTCGTAGCGACTAGTATTGATCGTTTCGCCAGGTTTCAGGAGCTCGAAATATCCTACGCCGGTCTGGTCCCACCATATGCAAAGTATTGCCTTTTTTCCGAATCGATTGGGCTTAGGCGTCTGTTTTGGAAATTGGCCGGGCAGGCCCCACAACTTTTGGCGCGTAGGATTGCTGAAGTGGATCCATATCTCATCAGAAGTTACGATTCAGTGCATAAATGACTTCTTTTCATGCCTGGCGAGCAGCCCTTCGCAGGTTACCAGACGCCGTTCTTGCTGCCTTTCGCTCAACTAATGGGGGACCCATCTGGAAATTTTTGGGTCATTCCGAGGCTATTTAAACATAGGGAAACCACCTTGAGACACCTGGAGCTGTTTCGAGAGTTTCTCCTGCGTTTGGGTACTGTCCTCATCCAACAAAGCTTGCAGTTCAGCGTCCTCGAACTTTTGGAGCGGTTTTCCACGTGGTTCATTATCAAGTTCGAAATAGCCACTTTGGATTTTTTTAAACCACCTGAAACACTGCGATTTGCTCAGAGCGTAGTCGCCGTAAACCCCCTCGAGCATTCGGTAGGCTTCAGTGGCACTTTTCTTCCAGTTGAAGGCGAACAACAAAACTTCCCGCAAATGGGCACTTTTTGGCTCGGAAATCGCCATTTTCCACGGGCTCCAGAAATTTTCCACGATTTGAATTTTTCTAAAACTCCACACATGCTGATGCCACGTGAGTCAAAAAACAAAATGCCTTCAACAGCGCCACCGTCGGCTCAAATAAAGTTGCACAGCACCCTCTGGCAGCCATTTTCGCGTTTCATACTAATAGACCTGGTATTACTAAAAAACATTCTACAAAATCTATTAAAATTTATATACATATATCTATTATTAACTATTTGATTTAGACAATTTATATTTATTTGATTTTTGACTCTCAAGTCCTCTACAAGTCGACAGTCCGTTAGAATATGTACAGGATTTTCTTCTTCTGCACCACATGAGTATTTAGGCGAATCCGTCTTTCTGACCTTGTCGCGATTTTTGCTTGAGAAAGCTAGCATTTCAAATAATAATAAAAAGACACACACACACTAATAAGAAATCATTATAAAACTTGTTTATATTTCGTTCACGGTTTCCCTCAGTGTCTTGAAAGTGGTCCAAAGTAGCTTTACATCTTGCGACGTGAAGAGCGGCTTTGTAATCATAGCGTCTATAGGATCATCTTCTTATTGGAGAGAAGTCTTGGCCTCAGTACGGCGAGAATATCCTGGAGTCAGTTCATAGTACCTAGGGCCTCAAGATCTGCTCGGTGATCTTCAGTTTGTCTTTCCTAATCTATCCAGCTTCTCCACCAAAATGACAGTTAGAAAAATGAGGAAAGACAAACTTGAGATGAAAAAGCAATTATTTCGATAAAAACAATTTAATCGGCCTCTAACTACATCAAATTAACAAGAGGGAAAGGGAGAAATTTGCTATGTGTACAAAATCAATTGCCCCCATTGTTAAATTAAACAATTAATATATACAGTTATCAGCGTCATGCGTTCTTAATTCTGTCACCGTTTGCTTTGGTTCAGTGGTAGAATGCTTGCCTGCCACGCGGGCGCCCCGGGTTCGATTCCCGGCCGATGCATTTTTTTTTAAACAATTTTTAAAACTCATTTATATATTATACTAGAATGACATCCACGGCGCCAATTTATAATTGTAACGAATAGTATTTGAATAAAAGCATTTAATCGGGTAAACCCCGGGCTTTCCCGGGTCATTTGGCTAGTTAAATTATAAACAGTAACAAATCATAAGTTGGATAAATCACCTCGAGCAGTATATTCTCAAACGTACAAAATCGTCAGGCGAAGAATTTATTATCAGGTTTTTTTAGACGAGTGTTCGAACATTTATGCTCTTTTAAAGGAGTAAAAATTTGAACTGTAGAAAGGCAGAAAAGCTCGAAAAAGCTCGGCTAAATAAAAAAAAAACCTGACAAGAAACTCTTAGCTCCACAATTTTGTATTTTGGAAATTAATATATTTTCTCTACCCATGTGTTAATTTAAGAACACAAAATAATAATAATAAAAAAATATATATATATATATAATAAAAATACATTTTGACCAAAATATTTTGTTAGTTATCTATTGTTTTGAGCGAAATAACTGATATCAAAAGTATTTTATTAGAAAATTAAATTAGGGTAAATACTTTAATAAATAATCTTTCATTTTGATAATAAAAAATAATTCATAAATATAAAAAATGATGATTTTTTTTAGAAGTGGTAAAACTTTCATCAATGAGGTTATCATTTGTGTTTTCTTGAACTATTTTAAACTTATTGACAGCAGCAATGTCAACAGAGTTGATAAGAATTGGATGACGTCGTCGGTGATAAATTTTGAGCAAATGTCACCCAGGTAGAGATAGTACTGAGATGGTCGTACTATCAGGTCGTCGTCTGGTTGATAAAACATTATCCAATACTTCAGGCTTCGATCCCAAATTGAAATATATATATCATATTTAAAAAAGATAAGATTTCTGTTGTTTTTTGATCATGTTGAGGATTATGGTGATGCAGTCGTGGTTAAAAAACTTGAAAGAATAATAATAAATATGGTTTTGATCAGATATTTCTTTATTTGAGCTCAGGAATATATATGAATAGCATAATTTGGTAAAAGTGCTGCCTGGCTTAAGGCGAATAGAACAAGGAAAAACGAAAAATTATTTACATAATGTACAAAAGTTTTGAGCCGGCCATTGGGATAAAACAACAACGAGTTTTTATAGGGGAAGAGTAACCTCTGACGGTCGATTTAAAAGAGTATTTGGATCTATGAAATATAATTTTAAATAGAATAATATTTTAATATAACATATATATATGTGGAAAATTTGCCGGGAGGAAATTGATCCATAAAAGCATAGGGCGTCTCTCCCGTCAAAATAAACGTCAAAACCTGACGCCATCTATTGACCGTCGCCGCAAACTAGCGGTCTCAAGACGGTGACAAAGCCACAACACCAGCTTTGGCAAACTGAAAACTATCCACCTAGAGACCATGGTTTCGGGCTAATGGCTCTCGTCAGCCTAGGGCGGACTTTATTCCATGAGATCCACACGGGATCTAATGGAATCTTGACAATCTACCAAAGAGGTGTTTGCTGGCAATGTGGCTGGGCCAAATCTATGGCTAGAATATAGATGGAAAATTTGCCGAGAGGAAATTGATCTATAGAAGCCAATTTTTTGACGTTTATTGGTAGATTTTGGCAGATTGTGAAGATTCCATTAGATCCCGTGTGGATCTCATGGAATAAAGTCCGCCCTAGGCTGATGAGGGCCATTAGCCCGAAACCATGGTCTCTAGGTGGACGCTTTTCAGTTTGCCAAAGCTGGTGTTGTGGCTTTGTCACCGACCCAAGGCCGCTAGTTTGCGGCGACGGTCAATAGATGGCGTCAGTTTTTGACGTTTATTTTGACAGTAGAGGCGCCCTATGCTCCTATATATATATGTGTGTGAAAAAAATATATATAAAAAGGTTAGGTGTTGATATTAAAAATAAAGAATATATATGTGAAATATAAAAATAATTATATAATTATATAAATGTAAATTATATAATATAATATTAAAAATGAAAAAAGACATATCCTGACCAGGAGCACATGTGCTTTTCAGATGGCAGAGCGCCATCTAGTGGAACAGAAATCAACTAAACATTGATTTAGCCTGTTCCCTGATATTTGGCCAACCCAATTTCTTGATAAATCAAGAAAAGCCATCCACGAACGCGTTTCGCGCTGTTGACGCTCGTCAGCGTGGAGCAGGCTGTATCACTGCCGCCAAAAATCTTTTTGGTCCCAGAGGCTTCTTGAGAAACCAAGGAATGGGTATTTAAGGCCAAACTTGGGTAAATTCGCTCAACATGTGGAAAAATAATAATAAAAAGGTCAGGCATTGATATTAAAAATAAAGAAGGCATATCCTGACCAGGAGCACATGTGTTTTTAAATATACATGGTAGGATCAAAAGTTCCCGAACTTTTAAAAAATAAAATATAAAACAACTTTTGAAAAATGTAAAATCAATTTTTCTGTAAAGAACAAAGCCTAAACTATAATTTAATTTAGCAACGCTAGTAAATGCGAATGCGTAGTTTTCATTTTAGGCATATTTTTGTTGTAAGTATTTAGCTCGCGTCGGTTTCTGCAATGTCATCATTTGAGCAAAGGGCAAATATTAAATTTTGTGTAAAATTATAAAATTCTTTCACAGAGACATAAGCATTAATGAATGAAGCTTATGAAGACGAAAAAATGTCACGAACGCAAGTTTATTTCTGGTTTAAACGTTTTAAAGATGGACGTAAGAGCATCGCAGACGATTCAAGGTCAGATCGGCCATTGACGTTAACAACGGATCGCAATATTGGACAGGTACGTGACTTAATTGTTGCTGATAGAAAAATTACTATTGTTAATATATGAGAAATACTTGGAATTTCGTAGGGTAGTTGCCAAAAAATTATTGGTGAACATTTAAGCATGAAAAAATTTTGTGGTTATTTTGTCCCACGAAATTTAACAGATCAACAAAGAGAAACCAGATTATCAATTTGCAAAGATTTAATTGAAACTGCAAATAATGATTCAGATTTTTTTTTAAAACAATAATAACTGGTGATGAAACATGATGCCTTCTTTTTTTTTTTTTTTTTTTATCCACAAACTAAAATACAATCACTCGAATGGCACACACCAAGTTCTCCTAGGAAGAAGAAAGTTCGTCTTGACAAGTCCAAAGGAAAAGTAATGCTTGTAGTGTTTTCGATTATCAAGGACTTGTCTATTATTAATTTATTAAAGAGGGGGTTACTATTAATAAACAGGCATACAAAGAAATACTTGTGCGCCTTCGTGATGCGATAAGAAGAAAAATAAACCAACTCTTTAAATCAAAACAGTGGAAATTGCTACATGATAATGCCCCTGCTCATAGAGCCATTATTGTTCAAGACTATTTAGCCAAACACTCTGTATCTGTCTTGCCTCATCCTCCTTACTCTCCTGATATCGCCCCATGTGATTTATTCTTCTTTCCAAAACTTAAAATGACGTTAAAAGGGAGGCGCTTTTCATCGTCATCAGAAGTAATTGAAAATGCCACGGTGGAGCTAAACAAGCTTAGAAAAATTGGCTTTGAACTAGCATTTCAACAGCTTTTTTCACGCTGGAAAAAAAGTGTAGATAACCAAGGCTCCTATTTTGAAAAAAAAATTGATGTTTAAATTAATATACTATGAATAAATAATTAATAAAAAAAAAGTTCGGGAACTTTTTGATCCTACCATGTATTTATATTTTTCAAATAGAGACTCGTGAATATTCAATGTAGTTTTGTGCAGAATTTTTTTTTTAGTTTCATTATTTTGAAGAGCAAGAAGAAAAGAGCAACTGAGGAATATCAACCTGCAAAGAATCTCTTCAGTCTTATCTTTTTATTTCTCAACAACTAATCCTTCCTGCCCCTTCTGTGACAGTAATAGACTCCAACTGGCCGAAGTGTATATTTTTCATATAAAAGTAATAGAGGTGTAACATTGATTAATATCATGCTAGAGTGCAGCAATTTCGATGCCCTTAGAATCTGCCTCCTCTAGATGTCTGATAGTGGGAGTACACTTTGTATATGCGTTGCTACGTATTTGTAATTATTAATCAGTGTCACATATGTGATCGCCCGAGGTCTTTATAAACACCACTGCAGAAAACCAATGGCGTTAGCGATTCGAATGCACGCGCTGATTGGTCAATTATTGTCACGCAGTGGCACATTGGTAGGTTGACTCTTTCCTTTCCTCATGAACAATTAGATATGGAAGCGGGATATATACTCATGGATAAAACTTAAGTTGCACCTTTTAGAAGGTCTATCGGGATTTAGATATTTAATGATAGATATTTGATACACAGTCAACTTTATTGACGACACAGGAGATAACCAAGTTTGAACAAAATTGCCACTGTGTCCTTCAAAAAAAAAAAAAAAAAACAATCGCGACATGAAAGAATTTCTAATTCCTTAGGTTTTGTCCATGAGTGTATAGACTTCAAATTTTTATGAAAAAAGATAGTATTGTCAAATTATCTTTAACAACTTTTAAATTTCTGCACATTTTCTGCATTCAGCCAAATCTGATTTTCTATGAGAGATATTCGGCAAAACCATCTGATTGGTTTATAACGGCCATGCTTGTAAATATGACGGGATACAAAGTGGATACTCCACAGGGTGTTCGCCAGTACCAACAATAAAGAGTTTGCCATAGAGCTATGAACCAGCCGATACAAAAGAGATCACTTCTCAAGATATCTCAGGAGAGTGGCAGCATCTCCAAGACTTCAAATTTCCATGCCTCCCAAACTCATACCTTGCAACACCGGATCCATAATATTGACGACACGACATGGCTTTGTAAAAGCGGATGTATGACTTTCCCAATTGTTATAATCGACCGTTGAAAACTTAGCCTATTTTTGCAATCAACCATTATTAACATGGCTATTATTGTAATCGACAGTTGGTAACTCAGCCCATTGTTGTAATCGACAGTTGGTAACATAGCTCATTATTGTAATCGATATTTGGTAACTTAGCCCATTATTGTAATCGACAGTTGGTAACATAGCCCATTATTTTAATCGACATTTGGTAACTTAGCCCATTATTGTAATCAACAGTTGGTAACATAGCTCATTATTATAATCGACATTTGGTAACATAGCCCATTATTGTAATCGACAGTTGGTAACATAGCCCATTATTTTAATCGACATTTGGTAACTTAGCCCATTATTGTAATCAACAGTTGGTAACATAGCTCATTATTGTAATCGATATTTGGTAACTTAGCCCATTATTGTAATCGACAGTTGGTAACATAGCCCATTATTTTAATCGACAGTTGGTAACTTAGCCCATTATTGTAATCAACAGTTGGTAACATAGCCCATTATTGTAATCGACAGTTGGTAACTTAGCCCATTATTGTAAACGACCTATATTAACTCGGCCTATTGTTGTAATCGATAGTTGCTAACTCGACCCATTGTTATAATCGGCCATTGCTAACTAGACCTTTTTTTCTAATCGACCAATGATAACTCTACCGATTGTTATAAATGACCAATGATAACTCTACCGATTGTCATAAATGACCATTGCTAACTTGGTCTAATGTTATCGATCGTATCTCACTCGGACCATTTTTGTAATCGACCTTTGCTAACTTGACCCATTGATGTTAATGACTGCTGTTAATTTAGCCCATTATTGTAATGGAACGATGCCAACTAGTCCCATTGTTGTAATTGTCCATTTCTAACTTGACCCAATGCTATTATCATATAGAGAACTTTCCCTAATATTATAAATAACTGATACTATACCTCGGCCGAAACGGTCGATAATGACAATGAGCCGAGTTAGCAACCTTAAATAATAATATTGGGAATAAATTACAATATTGGAAATATTGGGGACTGAAAAGATTATAATTCCTATTGTTAGCAATGAATGTTACTAATCGGCCCATTGTTAGAAACGATCTCTGCTAATTTATTCCATTGTTAGCAATGGCCATTACTAATCGGCCCATTGTTATAAATCATCTCTGCTAATTCGCCCCATTGTTAGCAATGGCCGTTACTAATCGGCCCATTGTTAGAAACGATCTCTGCTAATTCGCCCCATTGTTAACAATGGCCGTTACTAATCATCCCATTGTTAGAAACGATCTCTGCTAATTCGTCCCATTGCTAGCAATGACCTTTACTAATCGACCAATTGTTAGAAACGATCTCTGCTAATTCGTCCCATTGTTAGCAATGCCCGTTACTAATCGGCCCATTGTTAGAAACCAACTCTGCTAATTCACCCCATTGTTAGCAATGTCCGTTACTATTCGGCCAATTGTTAGAAACCATCTCTGCTAATTCGCCCCATTGTTAACAATGGCCGTTACTAATCAGCCCATTGTTAGAAACGATCTCTGCTAATTCCTCCCATTGCTAGCAATGACCTTTACTAATCGACCAATTGTTAGAAACGATCTCTGCTAATTCGTCCCATTGTTAGCAATGCCCGTTACTAATCGGCCCATTGTTAGAAACCAACTCTGCTAATTCACCCCATTGTTAGCAATGCCCGTTACTATTCGGCCAATTGTTAGAAACCATCTCTGCTAATTCGTCCCATTGTTAGCAATGTCCTTAACTAATCGGCACATTGTTAAAAATGATCTCTGCTAATTCGTCCTATTGTTAGCAATGTCCATTACTAACCGGCCCATTTTAGAAACGATCTCTGCTAAATCGCCTTAACTTGGTCCATTGATGTAATTGAGTGTTGTTAATTTAGCACATTATTGTAAACGAACGATAACAACTAAGCCTATTGTTTTAATTGTCCGTGGCTAACTTGGCTCAGTGCTATTATCGACCATAGCGAACTTTCCTTAATATTATAATCGCCCGGAACTATCTCGGCCGATTAGAAACTGTCGATGATGAGCAGGTTTAGCAACCATAAATTACAATATTGGGGGAATTTGACAGAGGAAATTCTAAAAATGGATCAAGATAGCAAAAGTTGTAATCAGCCGTTGCGAAATCGGCCCATTGTAAGAAAAGATCTCTGCTAATTCGTCCTATTGTTAGAAATGACTTACTAATCGGCTCATTGTTGGAAACGATCTCTGCTAATTCGTCCCATTGATAGCAATGACTGTTTCTAATCGCCCCATTGTTAGAGACCATCTCTGCTAATTCGTCCTATTGTAGTAATGACTGTTACTAATCGGGATATTGTTAGAAACGATCTCTGCTAACTCGTCCCATTGTTAGCAATGACTTACTAATCGGCCCATTGTTGGAAACGATCTCTGCTAATTCGTCCCTTTGTTAGCAAATGACTGTTTCTAATCGGCCCATTGTTAGAAACGATCTCTGCTAATTCGTTCCATTGTTAGAAATGACTGTTATTAATCGGCACATTGTTAGAAATGATATTTGCTATCTCGTCCCATTGTTAGCAATGACTGTTACTAATTGGCTCATTGTTAGAAAAGATCTCTGATAATTTTACCCATTGTTATCAATGACCATTGATAGATTTCATAATCTCACGTTGGTAACTCGGCTAATTGCTATTTTTGACAGCTGCTAATTTGGCGCTTTGTTAGTATCAAACGTTGCTGATTTGGGATTCTGTTAGAAAAACGTTGGTAAAATTTCCATTGTTGTAATCGGCTGTTTATAAAAAGGCTTATTGTTGGAATAACTGTTGTTTGCTTCTTGGTCCATTATTTTGACACTGAATAATTATTGCGAATACTCTGTTGTCAGTTTATCATCATAAATATTTGCTTAGTCATTACCCCTTAACATGCTTTTAGATTATCACTTGTAAAATTAATTAACACATTTTGCATTCTTTAGATTTAATTAATAAAATATTTTTTACATAAACTCTTGGAATACTTGTCTTCTCTACCGTGACAATATATAATCAAATGTTGCTATCTCAGCTAATTGTTATAATCGACCGTTGCTAACTCAATCCATTGATATCTATAGTTTCTGACTCTAACCATTGACCGTAGAACTCAGCCTATTGTTATAATCAGGCGTTGCTAACTTGGCCCATTGTTCTAATTTACCTTTGCTAACTCGGCTCAATAATAATAATAATAATAAAAAGACGGATTTGCTACCTCGTTGAATCTACCTTTATTTAGAGACCTATTGTTATAAATGACATTCGCCAACTCGGCTCATTGTTGAAATCGACCATTGCTAACTCGACCGATTGTTAGATTGTTATAATCGACTGTTGCTTACTCGGTCCATTGTTATAGACAGTTCTTAACTCGAGTCATTTTTATCAAAGACCTTTTATAACTTCGCCAATTGTTGTAATCGACAGTTATTAACTTGGTATCTTGTTAGAAACAATCGACGCTCACTTAAAGAATTTTTAGAATCGATCTTGGCTAACTCGGCCCATTTTTTAATCGACCTTTTTACTAACTATGCCCATTGTTGTAATAGACCTTTGCTAACCTGTTCTTTGTTATATCTATTTGATTATAATTTTCACCACTGTTGAATTTTCCCGTTGCTAACTTGGGTAATTGTCTTAATCGGCTATTAGTAACTTGCCTCAATGTTTTAATCGGCAGTTTATAACTCGACCAATTATTATTTTCGAGCGTTTCAAACTCGGCCCATTGTTGTCATATACCTTCGCTAATTATATCCATTGTTCTAATCCACAGTTTCTAACTCGCTCAATGCTATAATCGACGGTTTCTAACTAGGTCCATTTTTATAATCGACCGTTGTTAACTTGGCCCATTTATGTAATAGAACGTGGCTATCTTTTTTTTATATACAGGGTGATCCAAAAGTCCCGCACAATTTTAAAAATTAATAACTCCGCGAATATTCGCGCTAGAGCAATGCGGTAAACACCATTGTGTTCAGGATGCAATGGGAATTTTTATATGGCAAATAGTGAAAATTTCGAAATTGATTTTAGTTATAATTTTATTCGCTAGATGGCGCTCTACCAGAATCGTGGATAAAGCGGCCAAATTGTTTAATAAATTGAAAAATATAACTGATTGACACGTATTTTTCCTTTTTGAATACCAAGAAAGAACCCTACTAATATCAAATGATAAATTAATAAAACACCATTTCGCCAAAAGCAGTAGAAATGGATGGCGATTTTTAAATGCAATCCGAGATATGTAAAATAGGTAAATGCAAATTAAAACATGTGGCAATAAATTTGATATTTTAGATGGGGTTTGCTGGAATCCTCTCAGCTATTTGAATTTCGAAGATAATAAATTACTATTTTTTTAATTCAGCTCTCTCTGAGTATCGATTATATTTATTTTAATTAATTTGAAAAATATTTATTTATCTCTGATAATTTATTTTACTCTGGAATGCCGTCACTACAGAATAAAGCACTCTTGGTGAAATTTTTTATATTGTAATTTAGAATCTGCCACTGGAGCTTCACGAGCGTTTCGTACCTTTAAAGGTATTCAAAGCGGTAAAGGACCCGTGAGTTGCTACTATCTAAGGCAAATGAAATTTTTTTAGAAAGACTGGATCTCTGGAAGCAAATCCTCGGAGTGGAAGACCATCGACATGCAAATCAGTGGCTGTTACGGTTTCTCAGAATGTTGAGGTTATTGAAACGTTATCCACGTAAGAAGAAGTGCTCGATAAGTTTCTCGACAAAGGGGATTTCGTATGGAACAGTTTGGAGAGCACTAAGAATTTTTCTTAAAAAATACCCATACAAAATTCAAAGATTTCACGAGCTCTAAAAGTCGGCGGTTTTGAGAAGCGTCAAGAATTCGCTGCACGAGTTTTCCGGCAAATTAAAATTAATGAAAACTGGCTTTGAATGTTCTGTGGATTCATCTGTCTAAACGGAGAAGTTAACACACAAAACAGCCGCATTTGGGCAACAGAAAACCCTAGGATTTTTACAGAACTTCATCAGCCCAGAGTTACAGTTTGGTGTGGTTTCACTTCTTTTATTATTGGGCCTTTTTTTTTAAGAAATCAATGAAAGAACTTTGAAAACCGTTTCTGTAACCGGTGAACGTTATGTTAAACTTTTGAGAGAAAGGGTTATTCCCATATTGCAGGACAGACAAGCACTAAGCGAAATAACATTCATGTAAGATGGAGAAACTCCTCATATCTCCCGAGGTGTCAAACAATTGCTAACTCTTTTTCTCCAGATCTGCATTTATTGATCCCAAAATGGCCTTGGTGCAATTTTTCAAGGATCTCTTTCCGCATTGACCTAGGGATCAGAATTCTTTGTCCTCTAAGAAGAAGACCATTCTGATAGGTCAGGTCGTCCTGAAATTGCCCGTATCCTCTTATTTCTGGATCTACTTTTTTGTTATTAGGCCATCCACCTGTACAATAATTAGCCACTCTGATTTTACTTCATTTATGGCTACTGATCTGCAAACTTTGGCATAATGGCCTTTCCTCTTGCATTTATTACAATACGAGTTAATGGCTGGGCAATTTTTCCAATCATGGTTATTTGCATTGCCACACCTGGTGCATCCACGTGATGATCTTCCTGACTGGTTTGACTTAAATTGCCTTATTTCTGACTCTTGCTTTTTGGATTCTTTTATGTGATTAGGCATTTTCTTTATTTGATCTACAAAATTTTGTTGGTAAAGGCTAGACTGCTGTTCTTTGACACTTTCTGATTGTTTTGCCATTCTGTGTGGCTTTCACTAAGGTCAAGTCTGTATCAAGTTGCATTTTTTCAGACAACGCTTTATCTCTTACTCCAACAACTATCCTGTCCCTAATCAACTCATCATATAACGCCCTAAAATTGCAGTGCTCGGCTAGGCTATGCAGTGCTGTGATAAAGTCATTCACCCTTTCTCCTTCCTGTTGACATCTTTGATTAAATCTTGCCCTTTCATAAATTATATTCCGTCTTGGAATAAAGTGACTTTCAAAACATTTGATAACTTCATCACATTTCTCGAGTTGGTCACTTGCTATTTTACATGACAACAATATATCATCTGCATTATCGCCCATGCAATATACAAGCATGTTAACTTGCTCATTTTCTGGGTTGTTAATTAACCCACTTGCCTGCCTAAAGCGTTCAAACCTCCTAATCCATTTAGGCCAATCCCCTGGATTTGAGAAATTAAAAGGTTCTGGTGCTTGAGCCATTTTAGATTTGTATAATTAATAATTTTGCTTAATGTCGAATTTCAAATTTCATTTTCTTCGAGCAACGATCGTCTTTAAGAATTCAATTTAACGCTGCGAGTTTGCTTGATGTCGAGTTTCAAATTCTTTTCGAACAACGACCTTCTTTAAGAAATTAGTTTACCGCTGCGAGTTTACTTGATGTCGAGTTTCAAATTCTTTTCGAACAACGACTTTCTTTAAGAAATTAGTTTACCGCTGCCACCATGTGTTGTCAGTCAGGACAAAATACCAGCTTGGCTAAACAAATTCTTTTAATAACTATTTAGATATATGGAATACTAGCGGACGTACCCGGCTTCGCCCGAGGTTTTACCCGAGTAAAGGTTTGTCTAGCGAACATTTGTTAAAACAATTCTCTAAAAACTTATTAAAAAAAAAGATATATTTTGATAATTTGAAACTCGTAAATTTGAATCTCTCGATAAAGTGAACATTTTTTCCCGGTCCCTGTGTGCCGTGTCATCCTGAATTTTGTCTTTCCTAATTTTCTACATTAGAAAATCATAGTTTTATCTAGTGAACATTTTTTCCCGTGTCACATTGCCGTGTCATCCTGAGATAATCTTACTTTTGATAAATAATATTTAAGATAACAAACTTAGTGATAAGAAAACTTGTTATCATCGTCACAATGGGGGCGCTGCTTGCGAGTTAAATCTACAAATCTGCAAATAACTCTAAGGATATTCAAGATATTCATGAAATCATTTTTCAAAAACCTTCCCGGTGATATACCTAATAATATCCCAAAATTTCACGGCGATTGGATGTATGGTTTTTGAATCTATAGAGTACAGACAAACAGACAGACATTCAATTTTATATATATAGATAACTAGCGGATGTGTACCCGGCTTCGCCCGGGTTTTAACCGAGTGAAAGTTTGCCTAACGAATATTATTGATAATAATATTCGGGAACACACAGAATATTATGATAATAATGATAATATAATTCGTTACGTCATATATTTATATAATATATGAAATTTATTTTTCGAGCAAACATATCCACTCTCTACTGAATAGATTTTTAAAAAGACATCTATATTAATAAAATGCAAATTTCATAAGAGGAAATCACTAAAAACTTTCGTTACAATGCATCAATTTCAACCAAATTTTCAACATTTATGTAAAACGAGATGAAGCAGGTTTTGCTTAACATCAAAATATTTTTCCCTAACATTAACATGCGTAACTTAGCTGTTATCGATTAAATACAAAAAAATCAACAGAGTTAATTTTATTTATATATAAATACAAAAAAAATTCAGCAATTCATTCAACTCAATCTAAAAAAATATTCAAAACAAGCAATTTTAAGATAACACCATATGTAAAACAGTCGGCCAAGAAAACAACAACGATATTACATCTTTCTCACATATTCACACACAATCTTGATTAATAATTAAAACTAATCTTTAACATTGTTTATTATACTTCATAATATTTAATATTCGTTAGGCAAACTTTCACTCGGATAAATGTAATATAAAAAGCCAACAATGAAGAATGAATGTAAGATAAAAAGCCAACAATGAAGAGTAAATATAATATAAAAAGCCAACAATGAAGAATGAATGTAAGATAAAAAGCCAACAATGAAGAGTAAATATAATATAAAAAGCCAACAATGAAGAGTGAATGTAAGATAAAAAGCCAACAATGAAGAGTAAATGTAATATAAAAAGCCAACAGAGTGAATGTAAGATAAAAAGCCAACAATGAAGAGTGAATGTAATATAAAAAGCCAACAATGAAGAATGAATGTAAGATAAAAAGCCAACAATGAAGAGTAAATGTAATATAAAAAGCCAACAATGAAGAATGAATGTAAGATAAAAAGCCAACAATGAAGAGTAAATATAATATAAAAAGCCAACAATGAAGAATGAATGTAAGATGAAAAGCCAACAATGAAGAGTAAATCTATATTAATAAAATGCAAATTTCATAAGTGTACATCACTAAACACTTTCGTTACAATGCATCAATTTCAACCAAATTTTCAACATTTATGTAAAACGAGATGGAGCAGGTTTTGCTTAACATCAAAATATTTTTCCCTAACACATGAAAGAGTGAATCTATCTATATATATAAAATTGAATGTCTGTCTGTCTGTTTGTCTGTACTCTATAGATTCAAAAACCATACATCCAATCGCCGTGAAATTTTGGGATATTATTAGGTATATCACCGGGAAGGTTTTTGAAAAATAATTTCCTGAATATCTTGAATATCCTTAGAGTTATTTGCAGATTTGTAGATTTAACTCGCAAGCAGCGCCCCCATTGTGACGATGATAACAATATATCGAGAGATTCAAATTTACGAGTTTCAAATTATCAAAATATATCTTTTTTTTTTAAATAAGTTTTTAGAGAATTGTTTTAACAAATGTTCGCTAGACAAACCTTTACTCGGGTAAAACCCCGGGCGAAGCCGAGTACGTTTTATAAGTTTATAGAGAATTGTTTTAACAAATGTTCGTTAGACAAACATTCACTCGGGTAAAAACCCGGGCGAAGCCGGGCACATCCGCTAGTACATAAATAAAAATATCTAGAGATATACTACATGATCTTAGCCAAAAGGCCGAGAAACGATATTTTATATATAGAGATGACCTGGCTTCGTGTGTCTTCTGCTCGAGTGAATGTTTCGCTTGTAGAATTTTGTTCCTGCCTACTATTAATCATTATCTGGCTTCGCCCGTGGTCTGCTTTAGTGAATATTCCCCAAAATAATTTTTTAATGCAATCAAGCATGATAGGCAATATTATCATCATCATTTCTGACTAAAAAATATTGTTGCTCAGTACTTGGTTAAATATAATTTTTCTTGGTTAAAGTGCGACAAAAAAACTCTTCCAGATTTAACTCTCTGTCCTGTTCAAATTTCAGCGAGATTAATCACATATCAGTATCTTGCCACAAACGAAGTTTTGTAAATAACTGTATTTAGCGAATGTACCCGGCTTCGCACAGTTTTTATCCGAGTAAAAGTTTGCCTAACGAACATTTGTTAAAACGATTCTAGAAAACATCCAATCCACCTATATATTGATTTATAAACGTATATAAATATAAATATTGTTATATGCGTTTAAATATATTTTTGAAACACATATTTTTTTAAAACATTTATTATATTTCAAAAAGGATATTGTCACTTTTGTGAATTTGCTAATTAATTATTTCTTTTTTCTCAATGAATTATATATATTAATTTAAAATTTCATTTTTGTTATCATCATCACATACAATGTAATTTTTTTACATAAACAAACGAAAATAAACAACAACAATTAGGGGCTCAAAAATCATTTATTATGGTTAGCAGCTCCGTAAATAAAGATATTTTCACAACAACAATTAAAGTTGCATCATCATTTTTATAAAACAACAGCAAATTAAATTAACAATGTCAAAATATATTTTAACATTACATTTAACACAAAACGTTACAATTTTTTCTTTAAATATATATTAATATTGAAATGCCAAGTATTTTTTACGTCATTGGAATATTATATTACTAAATTCTCAAATTAAATTTATTATACTTGGAAAACATTTTTAGCATTGTTACAATTTATAAATATAATTTTACCAGACGCCGCTAGAGGCGCTGCTTGCGAGTGAAAGTAGAAAATTTGCAAAGAATATTTATTTCAAATCAAATTCAAACCAGAAATCTTTCCAGTAGTATAGTAAATAACTTCCTAAAGTTTCACGGCGATTGGATAATCTTACCTTTTAAAAACCTTCATCGTGTGAACAAACTAACATTCATCGTGTAAACAAACCACGTGTTAATTATTAACCAATCAAATTCATTTATCGTCGCGACCAGTGCTGCGCCCAAGCGGTAAAAGGCTGGAACTAACACTTTTTGGTTTTTTATTAAAAAAAAAAAGCACATTAACTTTTTTCGTTTTTTGAATAGCCTATATGTTAAACGAAATCTTCAGCTACCTACATGCGAAATTCCATAATGATTGAGTCAGTAGATTTTGCGTGAAGCGATAACAAACATCGATTTCGCATTTCATTTTTATAGATATATATATATATATATATAATAATAAATAGTTATTTAATTTTATAGTCCAGTTTTGTATTAAGATTATCTTCACTATTATGATCATTTAAATTCAAATTATAAAATTTGTAAAATGTTATTAATTTGTAGATAGAGAGAGAAAAAAAAAAATCCTTTACTTCTACTACATCCTCAAGTTAATTATATATTTATAATTAATAACAATAAAAATTAACAAAGTAACGTCTATTACATCGGCTTTTACACGTCATTCAGACATACTCTAATCCTATATATAGAATAATCGAAGAGAGAATATATATAATAGTTAGAAAAAAGAGAGAAAGACAGAACCATGCACTTTTAATCAAACTAATAATAAGGAAAAAAAAAAAAGAGTTTTATAAAGAAGGTAGATAAGATTGTTAGTATATATATATATATTTTTTTTATGATTTTATATTTTATCCTTTTTTTTTTTAAAGATTTTTAAAGGTTTTTTTATTTTATAATATGATTATAAATAGTTGTATTTAGTAATATATCTATAGTATGAATTAACATTTGTTATAAGTTTGGATATTATGTTTTGAAACCCTAATGGTAGACCAGACATACACAAAAGACTTTAAATTGAAATGAATTGGAAAAAGAGATCTGCTGGAACGGGGTTTTTTTTTTCTCTCTCTATCTACAAATTAATAACATTTTACAAATTTTATAATTTGAATTTAAATGATCATAATAGTGAAGATAATCTTAATACAAAACTGGACTATAAAATTAAATAACTATTTATTATTATAATTAATTTAGATTTAGCTTGCTAATCTAATCAAATCTAACTGATATAAGTTATCATTATTATCAGGTTGCTCCTTAAGTTTTAAAATTAGAATCACTGTTATAATTTTGTTATATAGTTTCTACACTATATTAATTCATATGAGCTTGCTCTATGATATATTTTTTATATATAACATAATATACAAATTAAATTATATTAGATATTCTAATATAAATAAATCTTCATACAAATTTTAATTATCTTTCATTGTTTGATTATTAAAAATTAAATTATAAAAGTAATTCTAGAAAAAATAATTTCAGAACTTTTGTTTTTTTCATTGTTCAGTTAGTTTAAAGATGTTTTTTTTATTAGTTATTCTTAAAAATATAACAGATAACAAACAGTAATATCTATATATTTATAGATTAATTATTCAATTTATTACAAATTTTATCACCACAAAAACAATTAAGTAAAATATATTTAAAAATTCATAAGAATAACAAACTAAAAAAACTAAAAAAAACTACAAACATATTAGTGTTAGCACCTCTTTTATGTTAATTTAAACTCGCTAAGAATTGCCTAAGAAAAAATTGTCAAACTTGTCCCTCTCTTAAGAACCATGACACTTTTCAAACAACTAGTTGTAAATTAGTGAATACTATTTATAAATTAACATGCCAAATTTGTCAACTATCATATATAGGACAAACTTGTAATCCATTAAATATACGAATAAACCTACATAGAAACCACGCTAAAAAATCAATTGGTAATATATATATGAAAGAACACAATCAATTACATACTTTTAACAACTTTAAGATAGAAATACTAGACATATGTCAAAACAAAAAACAACGACTATTATTAGAAAACAACTACATTTATAAACACAACACATTATTCCCTTATGGACTTAACGACGAATTAAACTACACATACAAACCACAAACAGAAGAAATTTCAACCTATGAAATCAGTTGCAAATACAAAAAAAATGAATTTAAAACTAAACCTAATAAAACTAGAGGTAAAACTACAAATAAATTAGGTTACATTGAATTTGAAGAATTACTGGACCCAAAACAAATGTACACTAACAACTTCGTCGATAAATTTATTAAAACATTATTTAAACTAAATAATAATAAATTTATCAAACTCATAGAATATATTAAAATTCATAATCTGACTAACAGATTAATAGATATCACACACGACATCTTTAAATACAGAAAAATTAAACAAACTACTAATAACATTAATATTATCATTAAATTTAATAACAATTTATTTAATCATATTAAATTTAATGATATTTTTAATAACCAAATCATCAATAATCTTTTCCCTATAAAAAATTTAAATTTTAAAACAATCTGGAGATACAATAAAAATATAGGTAATTTAGTTTGCAATTATAACCAATTTATTAATAATTTGGCAAATTTTAAAAAAATTAAATGTAATTGCAACAACTATATTGATAAATATAAGTTCTCAGGTCATATATTAACTAGCAACTTTTCTTTTTTAAATCCAGAATATCAAGAAATTTTAAATAAAGGGTATAAATATATACCTCAAATTAAACACAATTATAATAATACAATTAAATCTATATTAAAAGATATAGATATTTTCATAAATAAAACTAGTATAAAATACAGTATTCCAGAATTTACTTTTCTGGAATGGAAACATAATATTAAAAAGGAAATTATAAATTATTATAATAATACACTTAAATACACAAAACCCAATTCAGACATTCCTTCTTTTAAAGAAAATATAATTAATTTACAGAAGGACTATATTATCACTCCTATAGATAAATGTCCCAATAATTTATCTTTAATTTGTAAAAATCTATACCACGATATACTAAAAAAGGAAATTGATAATAATCATAAATACACTTTTGCTAGAACTACAGGCACAAAAATCAAAAAAGACATCAAAAATGTTGAAAATTCACTAAAAATTTATAATAACCACAAAAATCCAAACATACCAAAGTTCTATATAATTCCTAAACTACACAAAAAACCTATTTCTTTCAGAACAATCACATCTGGTATAAATTCAGTCATAAAAAATATTGATATACAATTAGCCTCAACACTACAATTTATTATAAATAAATTAACTAATAAATATAATTATAAATTTATCGACTCAAATAAAAAAATCATTAATTATTTAATGAACAATTGGACAAACATTGAAACAGTACACACATTTGACTTTGAGGACCTATATTCTAAAATAAATTTAAGAGATCTAAATAATAAAATAACCAATTTATTTAATGAATTCATTAATGACAAAACTTTCTACATTAAAATTATTCATAACAGATATAAAACATTTAAATTAGATCTTAAAACAGCAAAAACTCTACTGGAAACATTTTTAAATTTTAACTATATAGAATTTAAAAATAAAATATATATTCAATCAGAAGGCGTTCCCATGGGTACTTCTTCTAGTCCGTTATTAGCAAATCTAATATTGTTCTGGTACGAAAGAGAATACTTTCTACAAAATAATATTAATTGGCAAATATTCCGATATGTAGATGACATAATAATATTTAATAATCCACTGTTTAAAAAATTAATACCTGAAATATATCCTAAATACTTGAAACTTAAGAACAATGAAAAAATTTATAGAAACAAAAAAGTTAACTTTTTAGACTTGAATATAGACCTTACAAATAGTGCTGTTAGAGTTTATAATAAAAAGAGTAATTATAATTTCAATATTATAAAATACTGTAATATGAATTCTAATATATCATTAAATTGCTGTAAAGGTATATATTATGGTCAGTTTCTAAGATTTTATAGAATAAATAATATATTAGATAATTTCATAGAAGATGTTAAAAATTTAAACATGGAATTTATTAAAAACAAATTTAGTATCAAACAAGTAAAATATTTCAACAGTATATCAATTATAAAATATTAAAAAAAAAATAAATGGAAATATCCATTTATGAAATCAACTTTCTATAATTTCTCTTAATATTAACTAATACAAATTTATAATCTTTAACAGTTAATTAAACTTTGATTAAATAACTGATTAAAAGATTTTTTCACAAGATTTTTAAAGTGTTAAAGTATATAGTTCATTTTTGTTTAATCTCCAATTTCTGGGGAGGAAAATGGAAGTTAAATAAAGGTGAATTTGCACAATTAATAGCTTTATTAAACTCTTATAATTTGCCTTTTTAAAGGAATATTAAAAGATGAATAAGTGTTAAATCAGTTATTTTGATATAACTAGCTGTAAAGATTATAAAATTTAGCTTTCTTCCTTTAACTATTTTTCCTTTCTTCTTTAATTTTCTTGTTGTTCAAAAAAATTCTGAATAAATGGTCTAAATTTGAAATGTGGGGGGACATTCCCCTCCCGCGACATGTGTCAGCCAGAAATAGATATTCACAATGGAGGACGCCGCGGCCGAGGTAGGTTTACAGTTTGAATTTGTTAACACTTGTATCTGTTATATATGTTCATTTAAATATTTCACTGAAACAACTTAATATTAACACATAAAATCCGGTTTAAAAGAGATCTATGACATAATAAAGAAGGGGTGAAATGTCGCTGGAATTTTTATCTGAAGACCCCGTTCCAGCAGATCTCTTTTTCCAATTCATTTCAATTTAAAGTCTTTTGTGTATGTCTGGTCTACCATTAGGGTTTCAAAACATAATATCCAAACTTATAACAAATGTTAATTCATACTATAGATATATTACTAAATACAACTATTTATAATCATATTATAAAATAAAAAAACCTTTAAAAATCTTTAAAAAAAAAAGGATAAAATATAAAATCATAAAAAAAATATATATATATATACTAACAATCTTATCTACCTTCTTTATAAAACTCTTTTTTTTTTTTTCCTTATTATTAGTTTGATTAAAAGTGCATGGTTCTGTCTTTCTCTCTTTTTTCTAACTATTATATATATTCTCTCTTCGATTATTCTATATATAGGATTAGAGTATGTCTGAATGACGTGTAAAAGCCGATGTAATAGACGTTACTTTGTTAATTTTTATTGTTATTAATTATAAATATATAATTAACTTGAGGATGTAGTAGAAGTAAAGGATTTTTTTTTCTCTCTCTATCTACAAATTAATAACATTTTACAAATTTTATAATTTGAATTTAAATGATCATAATAGTGAAGATAATCTTAATACAAAACTGGACTATAAAATTAAATAACTATTTATTATTATAATTAATTTAGATTTAGCTTGCTAATCTAATCAAATCTAACTGATATAAGTTATCATTATTATCAGTTTGCTCCTTAAGTTTTAAAATTAGAATCACTGTTATAATTTTGTTATATAGTTTCTACACTATATATATATATATATATATATATAATATAATATAATATAATATATAAATATGAAAAAATAGTACAAATTTAACATTGTACTGGGATAAGGTGCATAAATTAAGAAAAAGGCATCTCCTTATCGTGCAACTGAAAGTTGCTGATGGCTGGCGCCATCTATCGGAATAAATATCAACTATTCTCGTTGATTTTTAATTATTCCAGAATTGGCCAAATACCCATTCTTGATTAATCAAGAAAAGCTAACCACGGACGCGTTTCGGGCTGTTGGCCCTCATCAGCGTGGTGCAAGCTGTACCTCAACGACCAAAAAATGGTCATTAAGGCATCCTGAAAAATCATGAAACGGGTAGTTAAGGCCAGAATTGCGTGAGGACGCTACACAATGTGAAAAAATAGTACAAATTTAACATTGTACTGGGATAAGGTGCATAAATTAAGAAAAAGGCATCTCCTTATCGTGCAACTGAAAGTTGCTGATGGCTGGCGCCATCTATCGGAATAAATATCAACTATTCTCGTTGATTTTTAATTATTCCAGAATTGGCCAAATACCCATTCTTGATTAATCAAGAAAAGCTAACCACGGACGCGTTTCGGGCTGTTGGCCCTCATCAGCGTGGTGCAAGCTGTACCTCAACGACCAAAAAAATGGTCATTAAGGCATCCTGAAAAATCATGAAACGGGTAGTTAAGGCCAGAATTGCGTGAGGACGCTACACAATGTGAAAAAATAGTACAAATTTAACATTGTACTGGGATAAGGTGCATAAATTAAGAAAAAGGCATCTCCTTATCGTGCAACTGAAAGTTGCTGATGGCTGGCGCCATCTATCGGAATAAATATCAACTATTCTCGTTGATTTTTAATTATTCCAGAATTGGCCAAATACCCATTCTTGATTAATCAAGAAAAGCTAACCACGGACGCGTTTCGGGCTGTTGGCCCTCATCAGCGTGGTGCAAGCTGTACCTCAACTACCAAAAAAAACGACCAGTACAATGTTAAATTTGTACTATTTTTTTCACATTGTGTAGCGTCCTCACGCAATTCTGGCCTTAACTACCCGTTTCATGATTTTTCAGGATGCCTTAATGACCATTTTTTTTGGTCGTTGAGGTACAGCTTGCACCACGCTGATGAGGGCCAACAGCCCGAAACGCGTCCGTGGTTAGCTTTTCTTGATTAATCAAGAATGGGTATTTGGCCAATTCTGGAATAATTAAAAATCAACGAGAATAGTTGATATTTATTCCGATAAATGGCGCCAGCCATCAGCAACTTTCAGTTGCACGATAAGGAGATGCCTTTTTCTTAATTTATGCACCTTATCCCAGTACAATGTTAAATTTGTACTATTTTTTCACATTGTGTAGCGTCCTCACGCAATTCTGGCCTTAACTACCCGTTTCATGATTTTTCAGGATGCCTTAATGACCATTTTTTTGGTCGTTGAGGTACAGCTTGCACCACGCTGATGAGGGCCAACAGCCCGAAACGCGTCCGTGGTTAGCTTTTCTTGATTAATCAAGAATGGGTATTTGGCCAATTCTGGAATAATTAAAAATCAACGAGAATAGTTGATATTTATTCCGATAGATGGCGCCAGCCATCAGCAACTTTCAGTTGCACGATAAGGAGATGCCTTTTTCTTAATATATAAATATATAAATATAATATATAATATAATATAATATATAATATAAATATAATATTATACACTAACTTTATACTTCGATATAATCTGAAATAAGAGATTCTTCTTAGAAAGGTATATTAAAATCTATAAATAAAAGAAGACAAGTTTCTTAATACGATTTTAAATGAACGCAAGCTTTCGGGTGAAAACCCTTCAACAGGCAGTATAAAGTGAACGCGACGATACAAACATGGTACATATGGCAGACAAGAATATATACACTTATGATATTTACATAACTATGGTAAAGAGAGTTGCAAATAAGAAATTTGCATCATTATGAAACAATGCATATAGAGAATCTAATTTTCAATAAAGATGCTAATTACATAATTGGAAACTGGAATTTCTTGGAAATATGGTACATGACTGATATAGGCAACTATAGGTGTTGGGGCACGTTTTTGTAACCATACCCCAACAGAAGGCGTATGTATAATCAAATCAAATGGATACATGGCTTCCCTCCCACATAGACTTACAGACCATTTTTTTGCCCAGAAACTTAGACACTTGGTGACACCAGACTTCCATGCCGAAAGCTGATGCCTGGTAAAGAAGAAGACATCCAGAGACATCCGAGCTGGAAACTGTTGTTTCATATGTACATATATTCCCCTCACCAAAAATTTAGGTAAAGGTGACCAGAAAAAAAAAAAAGAGAAAAATGGAGAAGGAAGATCTCTAAAGACTGAACCTTATAAAATATCCTTCCCGAGAAAGGAAAGCATCACATTACAGTCCAGGTAAAAAGGGCCTGGGTCGATTTTAGCCAAGACGGGGGGGCGATATATATACCGTCCCGAGAAAAAGGGAGGATTGTATTTCAATCCATGTGGAAAGGGGGGGGGGGCTGGAGTCTGAAATCTTACACTAGTGCCGTGGCTGTTTCTCTCTTTAGATTTTTTTTGTTTTGGTAATACTATATATTCTATTTTGATGGGAGAGGCCTGGGGCGTCTATGAAATTGATACTGGAGCCGTTGGCCATTTTGATTGGTGTTTTTTTCGGCGAATGAAAATGGAGAGAGACATGAAAAAAAGAAGGTTCTTTGCCAAAAGGCAAGATTCGATCTGAGTCGCTCAGTGAAAGGACAGTCTTCAGACGGGAGACCAGACCTTTGCCGGCACTTTCGAGAAAAGGTAAGCCATTTGTCATTATGACTTAGCGCCTTCCCCCCCCTTTTGTGTAGTAGCCAACCTAGATTTCGCATGGGCCCTAAAGGGCTATAAAGTAACTTCAGGTCACCTCTATCTATATTTTACTATGTAAATAGCATATCTCGTCAGTATAGACATGTTCCCAAATTTTAAGATATTTAAATAAATATCTAGAGAAATTTTCTTGTTTCCTCTGTTACCTATTTCATACATAATTTGCCTTATGGTGCTACTCCCACTGTTTAAATGAAATGTTGTATGTTTCTTACCTATTTGAAGGGAATGTTACTAATAATCAAGTCTCCCATAAATTACCGGCCACATACATTGTCGCGAGTGTCTGTGTTTCAGTGTTTTATAGATTGCCCAATTTAATAACGATTTCATGGGTTGTCTGATGAAATTGTATACTAGTGTCGCGGCTGTTTCCATCTTTAGACCATTGTTCTGACAATATTATATGCTCGACCCTTGCTTTAGCTCAACTCTTAATCAATTACAGAGTTTTTCCCCTTTTTTTATTTTATTTATCCTGTTTGCACAAATTGCATTACATGTGATGATGTAAAGACATATGCCGATAGTGCATCATTGACAGCTGTGCTGCTATTATACAACATTAAGGTCTTGCTGCGGGTTATATACATGGGGTTGTTGGCCTAAATTGCTATATATATATATACTTAAGTAAGGAAACTTTAATAAGTCACATCGTGTATCCTCCCTTTCCATCTATCCAAAACCGGGAACGCAACAATGTCGCCCGCCGCGGGGCTCGAATTTAGTATATGTTTCTTCCCCTATACTTTAGAAATATATACCTAATGAAAAGCCATACTATTTTTAAGTATTGGTGAAGTAGTCCACGCATCCTGAGATTAACAGTCTATTATAAATCGTGAATTTTAATTTATGCTTTCCGTTTCACTGGCATTTTATCAGGCAATGAAAGTTATGTTGAGGCAGTGTATACCGCATCTCTCGCCGCTGTCTTTTACGATTCACATTGTTTGTGGCAAAACCTTAATATTATCATTGATTTCTGATATCAAAGTAAAACGTCTATGGGGATGAGTATCTTTTATTCTGGTCTTCTCGAGCTTTCGAGCTTGTCCGCCCTTCTACAGGAGAAACATATACAATATATCAAGAAAATATAACGTCGCCTGATGCTAAAACTATTATGATTCTATGTACATATATATATATACATTAGGAAGTTTTGCATATTATTTGTTTTCTCAAGACATATTTTTTTGATTAAGGTATTACACATATTCTACTATTGTTTGCTATATTCTATGAATTATCTTATAGGTTAGAAATTCTATTATTTAAGTAGTTTTATATAGTTATTGGCTATTACATATAAGTTACTTATATTATTGTTGATATTATTAGCTGGTACTAGGATATATTGTGTTATATGTTTCGGGCAAATCTATTTTCTATTAATGCTATTGTGTTTTCTGAATAATAAAAAATCAATTATAAGCCTTTGATATTTGCTGTTTATGTTATTGTAATGTATTCTAGGTTCTCCTAATGCGAAAGTGTGACCTGTTCCTTTGCAGTATTGGAAAATTAGAGACCTATTGTCTTGATTAATAACGTTGCGTCTTTGTTCATATATTCTATTGCTGACTCTCCTTCCTGTCTCCCCTGCGTATTACTTGGCAGCTGTTACACTCTACGGAATATATTGCCTTTTATTCTCTGTTTTGGTTAGTGGGTTTTATGATAGTAGGATTATTTTAGATAGCGGACTTTTATGGTGGAGCCCATGTTAGGGGAATTACAGTAATACGTTTGGATGCCAGAGTTTCTTAAGTAGTTGGCTATTGTTATAGATGTTTGTGAGTATGGAATGTAACATATCGCCCTATAGATATTTTGTGGAAATGTTGTAATATAAAGATGGTTTGGTATCCTGCTTGCTGGACATTATTTATAATGTTCTGTGTCTCAATCATTTTGAATTCTGTTGCGAGCACCATTGATTACAATTTCTTTATTTTACTTTCTCAAATTATTATATACAGTATGAGAAATGAGGTTGGATTTCCCATGGTTCAAATTTAGAACGGTGATCAGTGTTTTACAGTAGTCTACTGAAATGACTTAGCATTTTCTTTTCTTCATCATAGCTTTGATATAATTTTCTCACAGCAGAGGTGAGTTCTGATAATTATTGCTGGATACAAATATCTTAACTTCATTTTAATAGCGCTTTCTATCAAATCATACTAGCCTGTGCATCCAGATATATGAGCCTTAAGGTGAAAATAGAATTGAAGATCCAGTTAGCGTACACGTGAAGAGAGAAATTTGATCACCATAAAAAGACGCGTCAGGCAACCGACTTTTTTTTTTTTCATGATGCCTCCAACTGCATATGATCTTAAATATCCTGTATACACTCTGACAAGGGAAGGTTATCCTGAATTGACAAATGTATAATTTTTGTCTTTAGTAGAGATTTCCAAGATTCTATTTCTGAAACATTTTTTTTTTGGATGAAGACAAATAAAACCATCTTGATAGTATTGAATTTTACAGTAAATATTTGCCAGCAGAAGGCATGATGAGATTACATGAAATTTAAACCAGTTATATGCTTAGTATGTTTCTTCAGCTGTAATTTGACACAGTCATCAAATGAAGAAATGGGCAGTACGCCATATCTTGATGCTGGACACTTCTGTGTCAGGAAGGTGTAGTTAGTCTGTTTAATGAGAATTTCAATAATTATCGAAATTTAGCAGATTATCATTGGGGATTTGAACAACTGTCTTGAAAATTTTGAACAGCCTGAGTAGATAAAGGAATCCTGGAGTTAGAGTGGAGAATTAGTAGTACAGACTGACCACTCGACGCAGATAACTCTAGGGAACAATTATTGTGTTAATCCGCCGTAGACAAGAAGAACATTGATTCTCAGGATATTCGATAGGCAGAATTTTGGGAATTGATAAGGTCATGGTTAAAGTTTACACAGGCATATGGGAGTAAAGACAGTGATTTAAACAAGATAAGAGGCAGCCTTGTGTCTTAAATACTTTCAGTGGAAGCAGATGCCACTGCAAATATTCAGGTCTAATAATTTCCAAATTTGAAGTCATGCATGACGGGTTAGCACGGGATTGACGCCTGAACTGGCTTTCACTGGGATTAATCGAGCTTGCGAAAGAACTAGAAGAAGTGTGACATGTCACGCCACTGTACTAAATTAATAATTGAGAAGATTTATGTTGAGCCAACTGAAATTAGTAAAGAATTAAGAGATTAAGGTCTTATTCTTTGAGTTTTACACTAATTTCAATTACGCGATATGGACGGCGTTATAAGTTGGGTGGAAATGATTCGGCCGCAATGGGATGGTCTCCTGGAGGTGGTACGATCAAATACTACTTATTGAATGCCGGGCGGGATCGCATGAAGCATTAAATGACATCAAGAAATGCTTAAAGAAACACCCTAGAAGATTGGGGATCGACAAAATGAAGACATGGAAAATGTTCAACATTGTACATTGGCAGCAAAATGATATCTTGCTATTGTATGGACGACCACTCCTTCCTGAAATGTGCAGCGGATGTTAGTCCCAGAATTAGGTCCTTTGAGGCGACACTTT
>CP092875.1:10456449-10622270 GCA_030710605.1 Cordylochernes scorpioides | reverse complement strand
CGAACTCAGAAGTAATGAGACGAGGGGAAGTTGACAGAGTTAGTGTGAACAGTTTAAACTTTACGCAGGTCTACAAGGGTGAAAAGGCCCACACAGTGTAAATTCTGCTTAGACTGTCGCCTCTAACTAGGATTTTGGAGTGTGTACGGAGAATCAGCTTGATAGAATGAGAAGTTTAGAGATTTCAACCTTTTTTTTTTTAAACCTTTTTTTTTTAAGTAGAACTTCATTAGGATTCCTTTTTTTTTTTAATACAAACTATTTCTTGTTAAAACCCGAGTTTCAAAGACCAATGAGAATAATGTATACCATTGTGAATTAACTATTTAGTGTAAATCTGAAATTTTAGTTATTATCAGGAGTAATAGGTGAAGGAAGGTGTAGGAAATCACAACTTAGAGGGGGGCTATGTCTAAAACAACAAACCTAATAGGCATCCTATGGCTTGTGTTGGGTAATTCAGAAACCCTATAATCCCTGGCCTTCAGGTAGTAGCTTTGAAATAGGTTTCTAATGAGGACATGAAAGGTCAATCTTTCAGAGTAAAGTTGTGAAGTATAGGGACCCTAAGCCAGGGGTAGAAGTTAAGTAGGCCCAGACCGTAGTCGATCCTCGGAAAGCACTTGAGAATGTTAGTGTTGGGTAGGGAATCGTAAACCCTATAAATCCATCTTTCAATAGAGTGTTGAGGTCGGACTACTGCAAAGGGGACAGACGCAAGATGAAGTAGGAAGAAAGTGACTTCACCCACGGTGGCTAGGGGAGTGACTCAATTCCGCTTTTATGAGGTGTCACGCTTAATGGTCCTTTATTCGCCATTATAATTAGTGTATGTCTTTATATAGAATTGTCGTGAAAAGTCGCTTGGTGTCAAGGCAAGGGCAGTTTTAGAAGTTACACTGATTTTTTTTTTGTAGGTTAGCTTCCAGATTACTTAGAATTGTTAACAATTATTGTTAACAATCATTTATCGAGTATAAAGTATTAGTATATATAGAGCTTGTACAGAGGCATTTTCTTTTGAGTAACCTAGGGCTTTAGTTCCCAATTTGTTTTAATTTTATTATTTTATTTGATTTCACATTTTGTCCTGGAAGATTTTCATTATTGTTAAGGCCTATTAATAATGATATTATAGTATTTTGGTTTTTATGATAGAGTCTAACTCTAGTTTGAATGCGATCGTGAATGAGAGAGTGAATGTAATGATCAATGAATGCGACCACAAAGTTAAAGTCTAACATACTGTTAATCCAAAAATACATTAGAATAGGGTTAAGGATTTCAATAGGATCGATTTTTATTTTATTTTATTTTTTATTTCGAATTTTGTTAGGACCGAGAAGCCTCAAACAGGACAACTACAACTCTATCTAGTTAGAAAATATTCGCTCCCTTTTGTTAGGTCCCTCGTTAGGGGGTATAATTTCCCTTTGATTTTCTTTTATCTTAGTTTAGCTTGAATTCTAAGGATTGTGGATAAATGATCCCTATCCCGACCCTCAGACTTGGAGATAGTGGGAGGCAGGGATCAAGCCGACAGCCCACTCACCTCCTCCTCGCAAGAGGAAGCGAAGAGGTATATATTGAATTTTATGCAGGATGGGGGATTTGTTTTAGCCATGCCGTATAGCCTGGGGTATAACGGCGCGACCTTGGGTAACCGATCTGACACCGTAGTTTCGACGCTTTTAGCGTGGCTGGAGCGAGGGTGTTCCAGACGGGAGGTCCTGTAAGATTGGCATGTAGGCAGAGATTGCCCAGTTATTCTAGACGAAGTAGTTTCCGTCTATTGAATTTTTTTTGGTACCAGTTTGATCCCCCATAGCTAGCGGAAGTTTCTTCTAATAAAGGATTCGCCCTGCCATACGTTTTGTTGGAATGAATTCGAGCATAAGACCGATTCGAGAGGCAGAATAAGTAATTATTAGGACCTTCAACGAGTTTAGACTCGTTCCATGTTAGGATAAGATTTTAAAGTATTAGTTAACTATAAGGACCGCGAACGAGACGCCAGAACGAGCCAATGAGTCAAAGATTTAGAAGTGTTGTATGGAGGACAGTAGAATTAAGAGCAGTTATACAGGAAGTAGAATCCTGAAGGAATTTGTAAAAGGAACCAAAATTTAAGATTGATAAAATTCAAACTTATAAGATGTAGATTTATAGGATTCAGGTCAATGAATAGAGAGTATATTAGTAGATGAAAGTAATATGAATTTCTTGGAAGGGAGAGGTAGCTGAACTGTACACACCCCAGAGACAAGGTAAACGGAGCCACAAACAAAATAGTAGAAATTGATTAGTCGCTCTGCCAAAACAGAAAAGAAATTCTCTTCATACGGTCGTCACCCTAGATTTAAATGGACTGTGTAGTTTAATAGAGGTCTGGGCTATGTTCCATTTGACCAAGATTCTAAATGACGTTCCCATCTGGGTTGAGAGAGTATTGTAATTTGAGGAATCTAACACACAAGAGAGAACCCACCCTCCAGTAGGATCGGGATAGACGAATATTACCCAGTGACCAACTCGTGATTCCAGACTGGATAAGATTGAAACTTAACTGAGATACTAAACCTTGAACCTTCAGCGCACAAATATACATTATGTTTACATTTTCTTTTTCAATATGTTATTATTTTTATATCATATATATTATATTATAGTCATATACTATTCATTTCAACAATTTTATTTTGACATTCATGATATTAATATTTATATTAAATATTTAATTATATATATTTTGTCACCATATATAATCTTGTAGTAGTTTTCTTTTGTCATCTATCATGGGATGATTTTTATCACTTATATCTTAACATATTTAATCACTATCTACATGATATGTTTTTACTTCAATATATATGTTATACTCATCATATAACATGGAAGGATTCATTTTATCATTACATATTTCGTGCCTTATTTAATGATTACTTACATAATTTGTTTTCTGTAATTTTTATTTAGCAAAAGTCATCATGTCATAGGCTAATCATTATATACCAAGATATTTCTTTCAGCTAACTATAATTATCCTTTCCTTTAATTGTATATATATATATATAACTATACCACACGAATGTCTTGATTGGTACGAAAATAAAGATGCTGGCATGTTTTAGGAGTTGGACTAGTCAGTTATTTCTAAACGACTTCTTGGCGCCCAATTTTTTTATATATAATATGTAATAGGGAAATGTCCTAACTGTATTGTTAGCAGAAAGAAGGTAGCAATGAATCCAGTACCCCAAGAGGCAAGGATGGGGTTGAGAGGACTTACCACTAGGAAGGCCTACTCCTCAAGACCAAAGAAGAAAGTGGAAGGGTGGTATATATACCCATGAATGGTAAGACAGATGACCTTGCTTACTTCCATACATATGATATGACTGTCCCCCATAACCTATTTTGATAACAGTGTGCTGACAGAATAATAACACATAAAAACCCCTTTGCCAGGATGCGCAATGCCCACTAATGTTCGGAATAATAAACATCTAGAATGGCATACCATCGTTTTGACTAGCCTTATCTTCCCTATAGGTTTCGGTACACCTGGCTTCACCTAGTAATGGAAAATGCATTTTGCTAGAAATGGGCCTGCTTTCATAGTAACTGATGAAAGGCAGATGAATAATGAATAGCACAAACGCATTTGTCCATTACTTGGCAGGGGGAGGATTGTTGGGGCACGTTTTTGTAACCATACCCCAACAGAAGGCGTATGTATAATCAAATCAAATGGATACATGGCTTCCCTCCCACATAGACTTACAGACCATTTTTTTGCCCAGAAACTTAGACACTTGGTGACACCAGACTTCCATGTCGAAAGCTGATGCCTGGTAAAGAAGAAGACATCCAGAGACATCCGAGCTGGAAACTGTTGTTTCATATGTACATATATTCCCCTCACCAAAAATTTAGGTAAAGGTGACCAGAAAAAAAAAAGAGAAAAATGGAGAAGGAAGATCTCTAAAGACTGAACCTTATAAAATATCCTTCCCGAGAAAGGAAAGCATCACATTACAGTCCAGGTAAAAAGGGCCTGGGTCGATTTTAGCCAAGACGGGGGGGGGGGGGGGGGGGGGGCGATATATATACCGTCCCGAGAAAAAGGGAGGATTGTATTTCAATCCATGTGGAAAGGCGGGGGGGGCTGGAGTCTGAAATCTTACACTAGTGCCGTGGCTGTTTCTCTCTTTAGATTTTTTTTTGTTTTGGTAATACTATATGTTCTATTTTGATGGGAGAGGCCTGGGGCGTCTATGAAATTGATACTGGAGCCGTTGGCCATTTTGATTGGTGTTTTTTTCGGCGAATGAAAATGGAGAGAGACATGAAAAAAAGAAGGTTCTTTGCCAAAAGGCAAGATTCGATCTGAGTCGCTCAGTGAAAGGACAGTCTTCAGACGGGAGACCAGACCTTTGCCGGCACTTTCGAGAAAAGGTAAGCCATTTGTCATTATGACTTAGCGCCTTCCCCCCCCTTTTGTGTAGTAGCCAACCTAGATTTCGCATGGGCCCTAAAGGGCTATAAAGTAACTTCAGGTCACCTCTATCTATATTTTACTATGTAAATAGCATATCTCGTCAGTATAGACATGTTCCCAAATTTTAAGATATTTAAATAAATATCTAGAGAAATTTTCTTGTTTCCTCTGTTACCAATTTCATACATAATTTGCCTTATGGTGCTACTCCCACTGTTTAAATGAAATGTTGTATGTTTCTTACCTATTTGAAGGGAATGTTACTAATAATCAAGTCTCCCATAAATTACCGGCCACATACATTGTCGCGAGTGTCTGTGTTTCAGTGTTTTATAGATTGCCCAATTTAATAACGATTTCATGGGTTGTCTGATGAAATTGTATACTAGTGTCGCGGCTGTTTCCATCTTTAGACCATTGTTCTGACAATATTATATGCTCGACCCTTGCTTTAGCTCAACTCTTAATCAATTACAGAGTTTTCCCCCCTTTTTTCTTTTTTTATTTTATTTATCCTGTTTGCACAAATTGCATTACATGCGATGATGTAAAGACATATGCCGATAGTGCATCATTGACAGCTGTGCTGCTATTATACAACATTAAGGTCTTGCTGCGGGTTATATACATGGGGTTGTTGGCCTAAATTGCTATATATATATATACTTGATGGGTTCCCGGTTTGGATAGTTGAAAAGGGAGGATACACAATGTGACTTATTAAAAGTTTCCTTACTTAAGTATATATATATATATGGCAAATTAGGCCAACAACCCCATGTATATAACCCGCAGGAAGACCTTAATGTTGTATAATAGCAGCACAGCTGTCAGTGATGCACTATCGGCATATGTCTTTACATCATCACATTCACAAAGAAAAAAAAAAACTCTGTAATTGATTAAGGGTTGAGCTAAAACAAGGTTCGAGCATATAATTTTGTCAGAACAATGATCTAAAGATGGAAGCAGCCGCGACACTATTATACAATTTCATCAGACAACCCATGAAATCGTTATTAAATTGGGCAATCTATAAAACACTGAAACACAGACACTCGCGGCAATGTATGTGGCCGGTAATTTATGGGAGACTTGATTATTAGTAACATTCCCTTCAAATAGGTAAGAAACATACAACATTTCATTTAAACAGTGGGAATAGCACCATAAGGCAAATTATGTATGAAATAGGTAACAGAGGAAACAAGAAAATTTCTCTAGATATTTATTTAAATATCTTAAAATTTGGGAACATGTCTATGCTGACGAGATATGCTATGTACATAGTAAAATTTAGATAGAGGTGACCTGAAGTTACTTTATAGCCCTTTAGGGCCCATGCGAAATCTAGGTTGGCTACTACACAAAAAGGGGGGGAAACCTAGATCTCCATCTATTCTAGCGGGACAAAATATACGAACCCTAACACTCCTTTTAAGTCACTTAAAGCCCTTTAGGGCCCATTCAGAATCTAAATAGATTAGCTTCTGTTCGAAAAATAAAAAAAGGGGGGGCTAAGCCATAATGGCAAGGGGCTTACCTTCTCTCGAAAGCGGCGGCAAGGTCTGGTCTCCTCTACGTCTCAGGCCCGTCTAAAAATCGTCCTTCTCACTGAGCGACTCCGATCGAATCCCGCCTTTTGGCAAAGAACCTTCTTTTATTCATGTCTCTCTCCATTTTCATTCGCCGAAAGAAACACCAATCAAAATGGCCAACGGCTCCAGTATCAATTTCATAGACGCCCCAGGCCTTATCAAAATAGAATATATAGTATTACCAAAACAAAAATCTAAAGAGAGTAACATCTAAGGCGATAGTGTAAAATTTCAGACGCCAGCCCCCCCTCTTTCCACATGGGTTGAAATATAATCCTCCCTTTTTCTCGGGATGGTATATATATCGCCCCCCCGTCTTGGCTAAAATTGACCCAGGCCCTTTTTACCTGGACTGTAATGTGATGCTTTCCTTTCTCTGGAAGGATATTTTATAAGTTTCAGTCTTTTGAGATCTTCCTTCTCCATTTTTCTCCTTTTTTTTTTTGGTGACCTTTACCTAAATTTTTGGTGAGGGGAATATATGTACATATGAAACAACAGTTTCCAGCTCGGATGTCTCTGGATGTCTTCTTCTTTACCAGGAATCAGCTTTCGGCATGGAAGTCTGGTGTCATCTGTTGTCTAGGTTTCTGGGCAAAAAGAATGGTCTGTAAGTCTATGTGGGAGGGAAGCCATGTATCCATTTGATTTGATTATACATACGCCTCCTGTTGGGGTATGGTTACAAAAACGTGCCCCAACAATCCTCCCCCTGCCAAGTAATGGACAAATGCGTTTGTGCTATTCATTATTCATCTGCCTTTCATCAGTTACTATGAAAGCAGGCCCATTTCTAGCAAAATGCATTTTCCATTACTAGGTGAAGCCAGATGTACCGAAACCTATAGGGAAGATAAGGCTAGTCAAAATGATGGTATGCCATTCTAGATGTTTATTATTCCGAACATTAGTGGGCATTGCGCATCCTGGCAAAGGGGTTTTTATGTGCTATTATTCTGTCAGAACACTGTTATCAAAATAGGTTATGGGGGACAGTCATATCATATGTATGGAAGTAAGCAAGGTCATCTGTCTTACCATTCATGGGTATATATACCACCCTTCCACTTTCTTCTTTGGTCTTGAGGAGTAGGCCTTCCTAGTGGTAAGTCCTCTCAACCCCATCCTTGCCTCTTGGGGTACTGGATTCATTGCTACCTTCTTTCTGCTAACAATACAGTTAGGACATTTCCCTATTACATATTATATATAAAAAAATTGGGCGCCAAGAAGTCGTTTAGAAATAACTGACTAGTCCAACTCCTAAAACATGCCAGCATCTTTATTTTCGTACCAATCAAGACATTCGTGTGGTATAGTTATATATATATACAATCAAAGGAAAGGATAATTATAGTTAGCTGAAAGAAATATCTTGGTATATAATGATTAGCCTATGACATGATGACTTTTGCTAAATAAAAATTACAGAAAACAAATTATGTAAGTAATCATTAAATAAGGCACGAAATATGTAATGATAAAATGAATCCTTCCATGTTATATGATGAGTATAACATATATATTGAAGTAAAAACATATCATGTAGATAGTGATTAAATATGTTAAGATATAAGTGATAAAAATCATCCCATGATAGATGACAAAAGAAAACTACTACAAGATTATATATGGTGACAAAATATATATAATTAAATATTTAATATAAATATTAATATCATGAATGTCAAAATAAAATTGTTGAAATGAATAGTATATGACTATAATATAATATATATGATATAAAAATAATAACATATTGAAAAAGAAAATGTAAACATAATGTATATTTGTGCGCTGAAGGTTCAAGGTTTAGTATCTCAGTTAAGTTTCAATCTTATCCAGTCTGGAATCACGAGTTGGTCACTGGGTAATATTCGTCTATCCCGATCCTACTGGAGGGTGGGTTCTCTCTTGTGTGTTAGATTCCTCAAATTCCAATACTCTCTCAACCCAGATGGGAACGTCATTTAGAATCTTGGTCAAATGGAGCATAGCCCAGACCTCTATTAAACTACACAGTCCATTTAAATCTAGGGTGACAACCGTATGAAGAGAATTTTTCTGTTTTGGTAGAGCGACTAATCAATTTCTACTATTTTGTTTGTGACTCCGTTTACCTTGTCTCTGGGGTGTGTACAGTTCAGCTACCTCCCCCTTCCAAGAAATTCATATTACTTTCATCTACTAATATACCCTCTATTCATTGACCTGAATCCTACAAATCTACATCTTATAAATTTGAATTTTATCAATCTGAAATTTTGGTTCTTTTACAAATTCCTTCAGAATTCTACTCCCTGTATAACTGCTCTTAATTCTACTGTCCTCAATACAACACTTCTAAAACTTTTACTCATTGGCTCGTTCTGGCGTCTCGTTCGCGGTCCTTATAGTTAACTAATACTTTAAAATCTTATCCTATCATGAAACGAGTTTAAACTCGTTGAAGGTCCTAATAATTACTTATTCTGCCTCTCGAATCGGTCTTATGCTCGAATTCATTCCAACAAAACGTATGGCAGGGCGAATCCTTTATTAGAAGAAACTTCCGCTAGCTATGGGGGATCAAACTGGTACCAAAAAAAATTCAATAGACGGAAACTACTTCGTCTAGAATAACTGGGCAATCTCTGCCTACATGCCAATCTTACAGGACCTCCCGTCTAGAACACCCTCACTCCAGCCACGCTAAAAGCGTCGAAACTACGGTGTCAGATCGGTTACCCAAGGTCGCGCCGATATACCCCAGGTTATACGGCATGGCTAAAACAAATCCCCCATCCTGCATAAAATTCAATCTATACCTCTTCGTTTCCTCTAGTGAGGAGAAGTTTTGTGGGTTTCCTGGTCTGATCATAACCTCCCACAACCTTCCAGCCTGAGAATCAAGATATGATCATTATCTACGACTCTTAAAATTCAAGTTGATATAATGAAATAGAGTAACTGATTACCCTAATAAAAGAAATCAATATTTGCACTCCTCTAAAAGGAGACCTAACAAAGTGGAGCGAATATTTTCCTAACAATAGATAGAGTTGTAGTTGTCCTGTTTGAGGCTTCTCGGTCCTAACAAAATTCGAAATAAAAAATAAAATAAAATAAAAATCGATCCTATTGAAGTCCTTAACCCTATTCTAATGTATTTTGGGCTCACAATATAATAGTTTTTAACCTTCTTACACATTCATTACACCAATTCATTCATACACCCTCCCCCCTATCATTCACGGTGTGCATACAAACTAAAGTTAAAAGCTGCTACAAAGGCCAAAATACTCATTTATCAATATCAATAGATCCTAACAAATAATAACATATTTCAGGACACAATGTGAAATCAAATAAAGTTTTCTAATTAAAACAAATTGGGAACTAAAGCCCTAGGTTACTCAAAGAAAATGCCTCTGTACAAGCTCTATATATACTAACACTTTATACTCGATAAATGATTGTTAACAATAATTGTTAACAATTCTAAATAATCTGGAAGCTAACCTACCAAAAAAAAAAAAGGATCAGTGTAACTTCAAAACTGCCCTTGCCTTGACACTAAGCGACTTTTCACGACAATTCTATAAAGACACACACAAATTATAATGGTGAATAAAGGACCATTAAACGTGACACCTCATAAAAGCGGATTGAGTCTCTCCCCTAGCCACCGTGGGTGAAGTCACTTTCTTCTTACTTCCTCGTGCGTCTGTCCCCTTTGCAGTAGTCCGACCTCAACACTCTATTGAAAGATGGATTTATAGGGTTTACGATTCACTACCCAACACTAACATTCTCAAGTGCTTTCCGAGGATCGACTACGGTCTGGGCCTACTTAACTTCTACCCCTGGCTTAGGGTCCCTACACTTCACAACTTTACTCTGAAAGATTGACCTTTCATGTCCTCATTAGAAACCTATTTCAAAGCTACTACCTGAAGGCCAGGGATTATAGGGTTTCTGAATTACCCAACACAAGCCATAGGATGCCTATTAGGTTTGTTGTTTTAGACATAGCCCCCCTCTAAGTTGTGATTTCCTACACCTTCCTTCACCTATTACTCCTGATAATAACTAAAATTTCAGATTTACACTAAATAGTTAATTCACAATGGTATACATTATTCTCATTGGTCTTTGAAACTCGGGTTTTAACAAGAAATAGTTTGTATTTAAAAAAAAAGGAATCCTAATGATGTTCTACTTTAAAAAAAAAAGGTTTTAAAAAAAAAAAGGTTGAAATCTCTAAACTTCTCATTCTATCGAGCTGATTCTCCGTACACACTCCAAAATCCTAGTTAGAGGCGACAGTCTAAGCAGAATTTACACTGTGTGGGCCTTTTCACCCTTGTAGACCTGCGTAAAGTTAAACTGTTCACACTAACTCTGTCAACTTCCCCTCGTCTCATTACTTCTGAGTTCGCTCTGGTTGTCACCCCTTGTTGGATAAAATTGTAACATAACAATAAAAAGAAACTAAAATTTTCCTAAATCATATCCTGACAGGTTGTACAAGCTCTTCAAAACGGTGTGTCATATTAAAACAAGGTTGTGAGACAACTCTTAATTATATACTATACTAAAAATGAGGCTGAGCCAATTCTACACTAGGAGAACACGAAAACCCAAGATGTAGTCCTTGTAGCGAGCATGGAGCCCTATCACAAAACCCGAAGTGCAAGGAGGACAGAGTTTCCTGGTATTCCCTCTTATCTGGCACGACCGGTCGGGGTGAACAGTCGCGTCACGTGAAAGGAGGAAATATCTGAGTTCCCCCCTCTTGCTCTAACTGTTGGGTCGATTTGGCTCATGTAAATAGTAACTCTTATACTATATCTAAAATCTCTCATATAACTTATTAAATAAAACGGTGTAAAAACGGTGTTCTATACAAGGATAAGGTTGTGACAATTTTCTCAAAATACACACTAATATTAAAACAAACTGTGAAGATCTTTAAAGATGGCAACAAACACTACAGTAAGGTTGTGAGACGGTATTCTGCACAAAGACAAGGTTGAGACAAATAACACACAAACCCTGAAACATGGTGTTAAAGCTCCTTTCAACACTTAGCACTAGAACACATGTTTAAAAAAAAAACTGCAAACTGTTTAAAGTTCACCATAACACTAAGACATATTTGCTATTTAATATATAACCTAATATTGTAATTAATAAAGACCTATCTATATTAAATAGTGTATATTGTTGCCGAAACTTATGTAAATCAGCTTACACAAACCCCCAGTGCATAATATGTCTTATTTTAAAAGAAATAGTTCTATCGAGGCGATATTGCGGTCGACAGCTACGCTTTATACATTAAATGTACTTCCTTCCATCAATCTTTATCTACTATTTACAAAACCCTTTATCCAACTTTTTTCAATTCTTTCTCTTTCAACATCTTTCTGCATCTTTCTATCTCTTCCTCATCAACATTCAACGCTTTCTCACTCTTTCATCATCCTTCATCATCCTCAACGCCTTTCAACTTACTTCCATCGCATCTCTCTTCAACGCCTTCAACACATTTCATCTCTTATTCATCACCTTATAACACAGTTCAACGCCTTTTTCATCATATTTCATCGCCCTTCCATCACTTTCAACACCTCTTTCATCCCTCTGAAGTCTCTTCGAAACCCGTCATCGGGATCTGGATCCCGATCTATTATCACTCTTAATTTTGAACTACTCTATTCCAACAGCCTATGACTCTTAAGCTTTATAACTCCATATACACTCGGCGGGGTAGTTACCTTGTTAAGAAAACCTATAATGTCATAGATCAGCTAGGGGGAGAACATAACAAAATTGTGCGAATAGTCTGTTTCAACTACTGATTGTAAGCATATTAAACTCGTTCTCTTTAGGTTGGCTCGCTCATTCATCTTCAATCTACTTTCAATAGTCATATTGAGTTCACATGGATGCTAGATGTAAACTGTATCAAAATAGTGTAGTTTTCTAGTTTCCGAATTATATGACAGTTAGAGAAAGAAACAAACATTCTGGAAATATCTCGCACTGGCTACTATAAAAAAAATTAAATGGGGTACAGCTCTGATCTTACAGGATACCTCATGGCTCATAGAATTGAATCGCTCATTTCTCACTAAAATATTCACACAGGGTATGGAGGTCTCCAGCGGTTCTATAGCTATTGGTCAACTAAATTAATTAATGGCAGGAATTGAAGCTAGTTTAAATGCTCATGTGCTGTTTTGTCATGCGTCTTTATGTCATCTGCACAGGAAAGTGTCGCCTCAAGGACCTAATTCTGGGACTAACATCCGCTGCACATTTCAGGAAGGAGTGGTCGTCCATACAATAGCAAGATATCATTTTGCTGCCAATGTACAATGTTGAGCATTTTCCATGTCGTCATTTTGTCGATCCCCAATTTTCTAGGGTGTTTCTTTAAGCATTTCACGATGTCATTTAATGCTTCATGCGATCCCGCCCGGCATTCAATAAGTAAGTATTTGATCGTACCACCTCCAGGAGACCATCCCATTGCGGCCGAATCATTTCCACCCAACTTATAACGCCGTCCATATCGCGTAATTGAAATTAGTGTAAAACTCAAAGAATAAGACCTTAATCTCTTAATTCTTTACTAATTTCAGTTGGCTCAACATAAATCTTCTCAATTATTAATTTAGTACAGTGGCGTGACATGTCACACTTCTTCTAGTTCTTTCGCAAGCTCGATTAATCCCAGTGGAAACCCGTCCAGGCGTCAATCCCGTGCTAACCCGTCATGCATGACTTCAAATTTGGAAATTATTAGACCTGAATATTTGCAGTGGCATCTGCTTCCACTGAAAGTATTTAAGACACAAGGCTGCCTCTTTAAATCACTGTCTTTACTCCCACATGCCTGTGTAAACTTTAACCATGACTTTATCAATTCTCAAAATTCTGCCTATCGAGTATCCTGAGAATCAATGTTCTTCTTGTCTACGGCGGATTATCACAGTAATTGTTCCCTAGAGTTATCTGCGTCGAGTGGTCAGTCTGTACTACTAATTCTCCACTCTAACTCTAGGACTCTTCTATCTACTCGGGCTGTTCAAAAATTTTCAAGACAGTTGTTCAAATCCCCAATGATAATCTGCTAAATTTCGATAATTATTGGAATTCTCATTAAACAGAATAACTACACCTTTCTGACACAGAAATATCCAGCATCAAGATATAGCGCACCGTCCAATTTCTTTATTTCAAGACGGTGTCAAATTACAACTGAAGGAACATACTAAACATATAACTGGTTTAAATTTCATGTAATCTCATCATGCCTTCTGCTGGCAAATATTTACTGTAAAAATTCAATACTATCAAGATGGTTTTATTTGTCTTCATCTAAAAAAAAAAAATGTTTCAGAAATAGAGTCTTGGAAATCTCTACTAAAGACAAAAATTATACATTTGTCAATTCAGGATAACCTTCCCTTGTCAGAGTGTATACAGCTGCCAAGCCAAAATACGCAGGGGAGACAGGAAGGAGAGTCAGCAATAGAATATATGAACATAGATGCAACGTTATTAATCAAGACAATAGGTCTCTAATTTTCCAATACTGCAAAGGAACAGGTCACACTTTCGCATTAGGAGAACCTAGAATACATTACAATAACATAAACAGCAAATATCAAAGGCTTATAATTGATTTTCTATTATTCAGAAAACACAATAGCATTAATAGAAAATAGATTTGCCCGAAACATATAACACAATATATCCTAGTACCAGCTAATAATATCAACAATAATATAAGTAACTTATATGTAATAGCCAATAACTATTATAAAACTACTTAAATAATAGAATTTCTAACCTATAAGATAATTCATAGAATATAGCAAACAATAGTAGAATATGTGTAATACCTTAATCAAAAAAATATGTCTTAAGAAAACAAATAATATGCAAAACTTCCTAATGTATATATATATATGTACATAGAATCATAATAGTTTTAGCATCAGGCGACGTTATATTTTCTTGATATATTGTATATGTTTCTCCTGTAGAAGGGCGGACAAGCTCGAAAGCTCGAGAAGACCAGAATACAAGATACTCATCCCCATAGACGTTTTACTTTGATATCAGAAATCAATGATAATATTAAGGTTTTGGCCACAAACAATGTGAATCGTAAAAGACAGCGGCGAGAGATGCGGTATACACCGCCTCAACATAACTTTCATTGCCTGATAAAATGCCAGTGAAACGGAAAGCGTAAATTAAAATTCACGATTTATAATAGACTGTTAATCTCAGGATGCGTGGACTACTTCACCAATACTTAAAAATAGTATGGCTTTTCATTAGGTATATATTTCTAAAGTATAGGGGAAGAAACATATACTAAATTCGAGCCCCGCGGCGGGCGACATTGATGGGTTCCCGGTTTGGATAGTTGAAAAGGGAGGATACACAATGTGACTTATTAAAAGTTTCCTTACTTAAGTATATATATATATATGGCAAATTAGGCCAACAACCCCATGTATATAACCCGCAGGAAGACCTTAATGTTGTATAATAGCAGCACAGCTGTCAGTGATGCACTATCGGCATATGTCTTTACATCATCACATTCACAAAGAAAAAAAAACTCTGTAATTGATTAAGGGTTGAGCTAAAACAAGGTTCGAGCATATAATTTTGTCAGAACAATGATCTAAAGATGGAAGCAGCCGCGACACTATTATACAATTTCATCAGACAACCCATGAAATCGTTATTAAATTGGGCAATCTATAAAACACTGAAACACAGACACTCGCGGCAATGTATGTGGCCGGTAATTTATGGGAGACTTGATTATTAGTAACATTCCCTTCAAATAGGTAAGAAACATACAACATTTCATTTAAACAGTGGGAATAGAACCATAAGGCAAATTATGTATGAAATAGGTAACAGAGGAAACAAGAAAATTTCTCTAGATATTTATTTAAATATCTTAAAATTTGGGAACATGTCTATGCTGACGAGATATGCTATGTACATAGTAAAATTTAGATAGAGGTGACCTGAAGTTACTTTATAGCCCTTTAGGGCCCATGCGAAATCTAGGTTGGCTACTACACAAAAAGGGGGGGAAACCTAGATCTCCATCTATTCTAGCGGGACAAAATATACGAACCCTAACACTCCTTTTAAGTCACTTAAAGCCCTTTAGGGCCCATTCAGAATCTAAATAGATTAGCTTCTGTTCGAAAAATAAAAAAAAAAGGGGGGGCTAAGCCATAATGGCAAGGGGCTTACCTTCTCTCGAAAGCGGCGGCAAGGTCTGGTCTCCTCTACGTCTCAGGCCCGTCTAAAAATCGTCCTTCTCACTGAGCGACTCCGATCGAATCCCGCCTTTTGGCAAAGAACCTTCTTTTATTCATGTCTCTCTCCATTTTCATTCGCCGAAAGAAACACCAATCAAAATGGCTAACGGCTCCAGTATCAATTTCATAGACGCCCCAGGCCTTATCAAAATAGAATATATAGTATTACCAAAACAAAAATCTAAAGAGAGTAACATCTAAGGCGATAGTGTAAAATTTCAGACGCCAACCCCCCCCTCTTTCCACATGGGTTGAAATATAATCCTCCCTTTTTCTCGGGATGGTATATATATCGCCCCCCCGTCTTGGCTAAAATTGACCCAGGCCCTTTTTACCTGGACTGTAATGTGATGCTTTCCTTTCTCTGGAAGGATATTTTATAAGTTTCAGTCTTTTGAGATCTTCCTTCTCCATTTTTCTCCTTTTTTTTTTTGGTGACCTTTACCTAAATTTTTGGTGAGGGGAATATATGTACATATGAAACAACAGTTTCCAGCTCGGATGTCTCTGGATGTCTTCTTCTTTACCAGGAATCAGCTTTCGGCATGGAAGTCTGGTGTCATCTGTTGTCTAGGTTTCTGGGCAAAAAGAATGGTCTGTAAGTCTATGTGGGAGGGAAGCCATGTATCCATTTGATTTGATTATACATACGCCTCCTGTTGGGGTATGGTTACAAAAACGTGCCCCAACATACTTAAGTAAGGAAACTCTAATAAGTCACATCGTGTATCCTCCCTTTCCATCTATCCAAAACCGGGAACGCAACATAGGGAGAACTACATGAAAGCCAGGAGAGCGTGATAGGCTTCGGGGAGGTCGATTTTTCTATTGATGCTGCCTTGCTTATAGGATTCTATAGATTCAAGTATGAGTCTTTGATGTTGGTTACAGATGTATCTGTAATGTATTGTAGGGTGTGTGATGTTAAAAGTATGGCCTGTTTCCTGTATGTGTTGATATATGAGAGATTTGGAGTCACGGTTAGATATGTTACTGGAGTGCTCAGACATCCTGATGGCAACGGTTCTACCCGTCTCACCCACGTAAGTGGCAGAGCATTGCTCACATGAGACAGAATAGACCGCGCCATCAGAACGTAGGGGATCCATGGGAACAAGGGGCTTAGTGTAAGGATGTCGGAGGGATGTGAGGAGGTTGGGGGAGTTTTTGTAATAAGTACGGATGCCGTATGATTTGAGGTGTCTAGCTATATCATATCAACTGCGGGGGGGGGGGGGGGGGGGGGATAGGGAAGGAAACAAATAGATCTATAAGTTGTGGATGAAACAGGGGCGCCTGGTGTGTATGTGTGTCTATTGATAAAAGCAAGGGGGAAAGAAGCTCTGGAGAGGTGAGATATGATATTGTTTTTTTCTATGGTTTTAAAAATATCTAGGGAACAGTGGGTAGGGATTCTTTTAGTGAGGGTCTTGACTATGTTAACTTTATGGGAGGTGGGGCAGTGTGAATTAAAGTGAGTGTAACTAGGCGGGCATTGCTTTTTATAATAAACTGTGGTATGGTATGATGAAGGGGTACGATAATAAGGATATCTAAGAAAGGAATAACATTATTGGACTCTATCTCTATAGTAAAGGAAACATTATGATTGTAGCTATTAAGATGTGACAATATGGAGCTCTCCTGGCCTTTCTTGCAAATACAAAACACGTCATCTATATATCTACGCCACAATTGAATATCAGAAGGGAGAGTGCGGGTGATCCAGTGGTCTATTTGTAATAAAACAATTTCGGCAACTATGGAGGATAGAGGGCTGCCCATCGGGGAGCCCTTAATCTGTCTGTAGATGTCTGTAGTATGTCTGTAGTCATAATCTACTATTACTAACTCGCTACATTGTTATAAACCACTGTGGCTAACTCGGCCGATTTTAGCAATGACAGTTGTTACTCGACCCAGTATTAAAATCGAGTGCTGCTAATTCAGCCTATTGTTATTCAACCGTTGCACAAACTAGGGTAATTTTTATATTATACATTAGAAAAAAGAAACTTACTCCTGCAATCCCTATATTTTCACCCTAATATCGATACAGACGATTAGTTTTATTAAATGAAAATATATTGAAAAAAAAGTGTAAAATGCTGCCATTAAAGAGCAAATTTTGTTATTAATGAGTAAAATGTCTAAAAATTGCAAAACCTATATATAGGTTTCTATTTGAAATCATTGAAATATTTCCTTAATTTTTTTTAAATAAATTTTTTAAATAACTGAGTATAATAATCATAAATTAAAATGAAAAATATTATTTTATTATTTTTATTTACACATACACACTTAAATATTAAATCCTAAATATGCACTATTTGGATGAGTCCAGTTTTTTTCTCCTTAAATAATTAGTCTATTATTTTTTTCACAGAGTATATCCTACCATTCCGAAAGTAGTTTTAGGAAAACGAAAGGTGAGTTATTTAAATGGCTTTATAAATATTTTGAAGTTTTAATATCTCTCGTACTACATAATGACAATCATTTTAAAAAGTCACATTTTAATATTTAGGGCGATTTTTGCATATTTTCTCTTAATTATTGTGCTTTTTGTGGTTTCAAATGACAACACTAATTTAAGACAAACGATCTAAAGCAAATTGATAATGTAAGGTTTTATTCTTAAAATACAATTAATTCTCGCCAATGTTCTGAACCTTTTATACACAGATGAGATGGATATGGTGGATAATTTCATATTTAATTAAATCTGCAAAGCCTTTTAGCGGTACGCGCCAATTGGGTAGGTTTAACCCTCTGGATGCCTTTGGTGAATTCTACGTGGGTGCTAAGGCCTTATTAATTGAAATAGACGTTTAAAAGTAATATCAAATAATTTTTCTATTTAATATGCATGCGAATATGATCAAAATTGATCTTTAATAATAAAATCTACTAAATTTGTTGTTGAACACAGGTGCTATAGAAAACGTAAGAAACATTTCAGAACAATTCAAAAATGAAGTTAAGCATTGATAAGACACATCTTGGATTATTGATGTGCCTTATCATTGCTTAACTTCATTAGATAGAACTACAAGAGGAAATAAGACCAAATCCAAATAATTAATGTGACGTCACAATAACAACACTGTTATCGAAATGACATACTATTTATTTGGGTTTGGTCTTATTACCTTGTAGAAGTTGAAAAAAAGAAATTAAAGATTCAAATAGAAAAAAAAAAGAGAACAGAACAATAGAAATGGACCGCAATCAAAACATGTTCCACAGAGGTATAACTGCGACACCGAACTCTAAAAGCTACAGTTTCAAAAGCTACATTGATACTTATGGAAGAAAGGAAAATGTAAAAAAAAAATCCAATGGAGTATTAATTTCTTGATTTAATTCTTAAGAAATAATGCACAAAAGAAATTACAAAAAAAAAAAAAAAAGATATTTGTATGAAAAGAAATATTGAATATTTAACAAGAAGCACAATACTTTTAATAGGTAAAACAAATTCTACAGGTTTCTGAAGATGAGTTTCTTTTTCCTTATTAAATGTAATCTCGAGCTTTCAGGGATCTCTGCCCTTCTACAGGAGTACGTAGAAACTCATTTCCAGAAACCTGTAGCAGTGCTTGATTAATATCCAGGAGATTTAAATCTATTGAAATATTAACTTTTAATAGGTTACACTCATGGTAAACAGTCTAAATAAATACATTATTTATAATGCTTTGGTAACAGCATTACTTTATTGAGTACTTTTGTCTGAAGATGATAAAAACTTGTACCTTGTACCAATTCTTACTTTAACATTAATGTGTATAAAGAAATTTAAAAACTCAACAGAAATCTTTTAAGCATTCACAGTGGCTTGAAGAATAAAAAAGAGAAACTCATTTATAAACATATAAAGACAAAAGATTTTGGGAAACACATGTATTAATTTGAGTCAAAAGGCGATCCATTGAATATTTATTTCAAAAAAAGCATAACTGGATCTGTGAAAGTAAAAAAAAAAAATCTCTAAATTTTCTAAGGGATTGATCCCTTTTATCATTTTATTGCACAATTAACATAAACTTGTACAATAAATTTATAAAGAGGAAACAATCCCTTCAAATATATTTGAGAAAAAATTTTTTTTTTCACAGATACAGGTATGCTCTTTTTTAATATATGTATTAACTATAATTCAATCTTATCTCTTTTAAAAATATATATATTTTGATTCTATTGTCCAAATTACATGACTCATTAGAATGCAGTAATATCAGAGGACCCTAGGTCCTATCTCAAACATATCCAAGTTGTAAAAAAATGTATTAAACAGAAAAAAATCACTGGAACCTCAACAGAACTAATATTGGGTAAGAATAATCAAGTTATTGAATGCCTTGTTTTCTGGAGGCAGCAGCTGATGAGAGTTTGCTTGTAACTAAGAAAATCTCACCATCAATATGTTTGAATGACAACTTACTCATATAACTGTGAACATCTTTTTGCTTTGTGAAACTGATTCTTCATTGCAGCTTCAGAAAGGGTTTGCCCACTGAAGATGCTAGCTGCAAAGTCATAATACTCTGCATCCTTTCCTTAGAGAATCTGAGTTCAGAAATGATACAATTCATGGTGAGCCTGTCATTTCAAGCAATCCTCTTCTTGATGATCTGAGTTGACTATCCACCTTGGGTGGGCCAATTAAAAGAGCCACCTAACATCTTGCTCTTAGTATTGCTTTACAATCCTCCTAACTACTCTGGGGTTAATATTAAACTCTTTGCTTTCAAGGCATGCTCATAGCATTAGTCTTTCTCCACACTCCATGTTACTATGCATTTAAAATCTGTTCTTGGTGGTGGTGGTGTCTTGTCCATTATAACCTACTGGTTCCCTGGACTGCAGGCCCCAGCGCGTCGGCTTCCTCAGATGCAGTAGCATGGACTGTCAATTTATGATTTTGTTGCTCCATGGAAAGGGGAGGTGCCATTGTCCCGTTAGTCAGCCACATTTCAGAGCTCCTTGTAGGCCTTCACAGTTACCATAGCAGCTCGGGGATCATGACACTGTACTTCGCCCTACAGGGTAGTCCCTTACTTGGGCTGCTTCTCCCGCACGCCACCACATAGAGGAGGGGTTGAACTTCTGGGCGGGAAAATATTTTCTTAAAACCATAAAAATAAAGACCACACTTTTATCTACCCTGTATATTAAGGTTTGGTAAACAAGTCTCACTGCCCATTTTAAAAGTTCCTGATTTTCCTGAGATGCATGATGACCTAATGCACTGAGATTCTTTGGACTCAATATTTTTTTATGGGAGAACTTTTTGTTGAATGATAATAATTGGTGCCCAGCTCCCCATAGACCAGCATGGACAGAAAGAACCAAATCCTCACAGGTTGGTACATCCTGTGCTTCTTTTTCTCACAATGACCATTCATTATTATGTAATACAGTAGAACCTCCATGAGAGGACACTCACGCTAGAGGACACCTCTCTATAAAGGACAGTTTTAATTTGCAAAATTACCATTTCTACTATTCAGCAACTCTCCGGTAAGAGGACACCTCTCCCTAAAGAACACTTTGGCTCTGCAATTAGGTGTCCTTTACAGGGAGGTTCTACTGTACAACCATCTGGTGGGTCAATGGAAAGGTGATCTAAACTGTTGGTTTTTTACTGCTACTACCCAGGATTGAATCCCGCATTGAGCACTTTTTTCTAATTAAAAAAAATAATGCTCAAATGGCCCCTGATTCTTGCAAAAGTCCAACCCCACTAGTCTTCTTCTTCTTTCTTATCTCCACACTGGGTGAAGTAGAATGCGTCTGCCTTTGTCATTAAGACTGGGAGCACTACTCAGTGGCAGGCCGACTTAGCTCCGAAAGAAATGGCCGCCTCTGACATGAGGAACAGACGCCATGTGCAGCCGCTCCTAACATGGAGTACAAACGCTGCTCATCCTGTATACCTGGATTAGGAGCCCTTACAGGGTACTATCAGCAGGGCCAGCTGAACCCAGGTTTTTTAGTGAGCTTGTTACTGCTCCCCCTCCTCCTTTTTCATCCGGGCTTTGGACCGGCAAAGGCGGAGTTCACTACCCCACTAGTAAGTGCATGTAACCAAACGAGGCTCTGGCACATTTGTAAGTACAAAAGTTGAACTGCTTTTCACATGTGTAGACATGTGATGCACTTCAGTAAAAGCAGTCACCAACTTTTACCCACCATGATTATCATGGCCTGTACCACGTGTACTAGGGATAATAATAAAAAAAAAAACATCTGAAATACAGGGGTCGGTCATCCTCAAGGAATGTCATTTCACTCTGTTCTATTTTCTTAACTTCTTCCAATTCCAGACCATTCTTTTAAATTATCACAACTTCCTTGGTCTACTTCATTCTCCAAGTTATATACCTTGAATAAGGTTAACAGACTATGCTTTGTTCATTCAGAAAGCTATACTCTTTATTAAATATTTTCTAAACTTCTTTGTTACTCATTCTGTCCATTTGATCTGGAGTATTCTTATATATACAGTAGAACTACCTCCCTGTAAAGGACAACACCTAATTACAGAGCCAAAGTATCCTTTAGAGAGAGGTATCCTCTTACCGGAGAGTTGCTAAATTGTAAAAATGGTAATTTTACAAATGAAAATTGTCTTTTGTGGAGAGGTGTCCTCTAGCGTGAGTGTCCTCTCATGGAAGTGTTCTACTGTATATAAAAAAAGATATCTGAAGAGTTTATTTTACACTCCAATTCTTCATCCTGAAGATAGAGGTTGCCTGGCCGGCATTCATATTTCTATGAAAAATAGACACTTTGGCCAGTTGAGTTTTTTATTTTCTCAAAACTAACTGGCCAAAGTGTCTATTTTCCAATTCTTCAATCATTGTCTATGCTCCACCTCCATACAGGGAAACTGATCAAACTAAATAGTTAAGCATTCTTTTCCATAGTTACATATCAAAAATAAAAAAGGCATATCCTGACCAGGAGCACATGTGCTTTACAGAAGGCAGAGCGCCATCTGGTGGAACAGAAATCAACTAAACATTGATTTAGCCTGTTCCCTGATATTTGGCCAACCCAATTTCTTGATAAATCAAGAAAAGCCATCCACGAACGCGTTTCGTGCTTTTTGGCGCTCGTCAGCGTGGACTAGGCTGTACCACTGCGACCAAAAAGATTTTTTGGTCCCAGTAGCTTCTTGAAAAACCAAGAAATGGGTATTTAAGGCCAAACTTACATATTTAAATCTATTTTTAAAAATTTCTTTATTTTCTAAAAAAAAAAAAACATCTTCAGCCTTTGCACTTCATACCCCACAACATCATTTTTTTTTGCCTTTTCCAACTTCATATATGATACTTGCATGATAAACAAAAGGTTTTACTTGTTCAATTCCCATGTCACCAATATTTATTTTGCATTCTTTAGGCAAATTTCTATTGAAGAGTCCACCAGATTTTTCTCCTCTTAAGATTTAGTCTCATTCAAAAAAATGTCTCCCATGTTTTAAATTGTTTTAACACCTTTTTTCTCTCCATAATCTTTATCTTTCTTGTATGATAAGACACACACAATTTGGATTATAGATTTTAAACACAAAGTAATAAGATCAAATCCAAATAAATAATGAGTGTGTGATGTTATGTTAACAGCGTTGTTACCATCTTCAGACTAAAAGTGCTGAAAGTAAAAAAAAAATTGATTCAAGAACTTTTGTCTGATGATGGTAAAAAAGTTGTTACAGAAACATCACAAATATTTCAACTCCGCCTTTGTCGGCCCCAAGCCCAGATGAAAAAGGAGGAGGGGGAGCAGTAACAACCTCGCTAAAAAACCTGGGTTCAGCTGGCCCGGCTGATAGTACCCTGTAAGGGTTCCTAATCCAGGGATACAGGTTGAGCAGCTGCACATGGCATCTGTTCCTCATGTCAGAGGCGGCCATTTCTTTTGGAGCTAAGTCAGCCTGCCACTGAGTAGTGCTCCCAGTCTTAATGACAAAGGCAGACGCATTCTATTTGACCCAGTCATGATGGTTGTCAAACAGACACCATCGAGGGCCACAACTTGATACCCTAATATGATTGAGTGGAGATGAGAAAGAAGAAAAAGACAAATATTCCAATATTATTTAGAATTAGTCTTATTACCTTTGGTTTTGAATCTTTAATCTCAAAATTGTACCTTATCATTGAGAACGCCATTGCAGCCTTAGAATAATTTTCAATGTTTTGCCAAATGTTTTAATTTTTGTTCCCTCTGACGAGGACAAAAGATTTTTGTCGAAACGTCGAGATAATAAAAATATTTACTGGCCGAAGTATCTTCAATTGAAGAACTTATCGTTGGAATCTTACTGTAAGTAAAGTAATGATAAGGCACAATTTGGATTATAAACACAAGATAATAAGACCTAATCCAAGTTCAGTCTAATGATAAGGTACAATTTGGATTATAAACACAAGATAATAAGAACTAATCCAAGTTCAGTCTAATAATAAGGCACAATTTGAATTATAAACACAAGATTTTAAGACCTAATCCAAGTTCAGTCTAATGATAAGGTACAATTTGGATTATAAACACAAGATAATAAGACCTAATCCAAGTACAGTCTAATGATAAGGTACAATTTGGATTATAAACACAAGATAATAAGACCTAATCCAAGTACAGTCTAATGATAAGGCACAATTTGGATTATAAACACAAGATAATAAGACCTAATCCAAGTACAGTCTAATGATAAGGTACAATTTGGATTATAAACACAAGATAATAAGACCTAATCCAAGTTCAGTCTAATGATAAGGTACAATTTGGATTATAAACACAAGATAATAAGAACTAATCCAAGTTCAGTCTAATAATAAGGCACAATTTGAATTATAAACACAAGATTTTAAGACCTAATCCAAGTTCAGTCTAATGATAAGGTACAATTTGGATTATAAACACAAGATAATAAGACCTAATCCAAGTACAGTCTAATGATAAGGTACAATTTGGATTATAAACACAAGATAATAAGACCTAATCCAAGTACAGTCTAATGATAAGGCACAATTTGGATTATAAACACAAGATAATAAGACCTAATCCAAGTACAGTCTAATGATAAGGTACAATTTGGATTATAAACACAAGATAATAAGACCTAATCCAAGTTCAGTCTAATAATAAGGCACAATTTGAATTATAAACACAAGATTTTAAGACCTAATCCAAGTTCAGTCTAATGATAAGGTACAATTTGGATTATAAACACAAGATAATAAGACCTAATCCAAGTACAGTCTAATGATAAGGTACAATTTGGATTATAAACACAAGATAATAAGACCTAATCCAAGTACAGTCTAATGATAAGGCACAATTTGGATTATAAACACAAGATAATAAGACCTAATCCAAGTACAGTCTAATGATAAGGCACAATTTGGATTATAAACACAAGATAATAAGACCTAATCCAAGTACAGTCTAATGATAAGGTACAATTTGGATTATAAACACAAGATAATAAGACATAATCCAAGTACAGTCTAATGATAAGGCACAATTTTTTGGATTATAAACACAAGATAATAAGACCTAATCCAAGTACAGTCTAATGATAAGGCACAATTTGGATTATAAACACAAGATAATAAGACCTAATCCAAGTACAGTCTAATGATAAGGTACAATTTGGATTATAAACACAAGATAATAAGACCTAATCCAAGTACACTCTAATGATAAGGCACAATTTGTTTTAATGTCCATGCATACAGAGTTCAAAATAACAACTGACTCACCCATGCAGGCAAGGCCACGCTCCGCTGCGTCACGTGGGAAAACATACGTAGATGTTCTCGTACATGTTCTCAGCACATCCCCCTTTTTAAGATTGAAATATATATATATACATTACAAACTTTAAATGCATAATATAATTAATAATGAAGGCGATCCACAGGTTTAACAATTCGTCCACTCCGGGTTCTTATCTGGCCGTCTTCTGAGTCGTTAGAGGGATAATCCACAACTGGGGTCTTTTCATTTTCAACCAGTTCCTCCCCCGAAAAGGTCGGCGTCGATGGGTCGGCTGGATATTGCACTGTAACTCCTTTTCGTAGATGGAACCTGTTTCGACGTAAAGTCCCAACTGGAGTATCAACCATATATGACCTTGGTGTCGATGCCTTCTGCTTTACAATCCCCCAGGTTCGCATATCTGTAATCCAAACCGTGTCACCTTCGGATAGCTCCTCCATGTCCGTAGCTCCGCAGCGTCGATCATATCTGGATTTCATATCCTTTCTCCTTCTCCCCTCCTTTCTTTTCAGGGTTTGAGAGTCCACCAACTTTGGATTAAGATTCTCTGGTGCAATTGGCAAGGTCGTTCGGAGTTTACGTCCCATGAGAAGCTCAGCAGGGCTGTAACCGTTCTCCAAAGGGGTCGATCGATACTCCAGGAGTCCAAGCGATGGGTCTTGATTTTTCTTGAGGATCAACTTAGCAATTTTCACACCTGCTTCTGCCATCCCATTGCTCTGCGGGAATCGAGGACTTGAAGTGACATGTGTGAATCCGTACTGCCTTGCGAAATTTGCAAATTCACGAGCAACTCCAAATTGCGTCCCATTATCGCTTACAACAGTTTCTGGTATTCCATGTCGGGCAAATATGGATTTGCAACTACGCACCACCACATTAGCTGTGAGCCGATCCAGCTGAACCACTTCAGGAAATCGAGAATAATAGTCAATGACGACTAGATACCACTTATTCTCGAACTTGAACAAATCCATTCCAATCTTTTGCCACGGTCGTGTAGGAAAGTTGGTTGGTATCAAAGGTTCATGTTTTGAGACGGCTTCCTGGATACAGACACTGCACTTTCTGACTGTTTTCGCGATCTCTTCCGAAATTCCAGGCCACCATACCGTCTCACGTGCGCGAAGTCTTGTTTTTGTAATCCCGAAGTGCCCAGCGTGCAACTTATCTAGGATCTCCAGTTTCATACTTGCTGGAATAACAAGACGAAAGCTACGCATCAGTAGTCCATTTTGAACGCCGAGTTCATCCTTGACATGCCAATAAGAGAGCAGAGCCTGTGACATTTTCTTCTTATCTGGCCAGCCTTGCTCAAGGTAGTTGACTACTGCTTTCAGGGTCGTATCTTCTTGTTGAGCTTCAAAAATCTTCGTCAACATCTCGTCTTTGTCGGTTATACTCGAGAGAACTGCATTTATATGCGCTGAGGTTGGCCGTTCGTCTTCACCTCCCTCGGTTGTAAGAAGTGGTTGTCTGGATAATGCATCGGCGTCGAGCAGCTCCTTTCCAGGGATACCCAATCTTGTTTTGAGCTTTTCCATCAAAGGTATTGGTACCCGTCGAGGAGTATGCACAGCATATGGTTTTGCTCCAGGTTTCAATTTGATTTCGTAAGGGTTTCCGATCTGTCCCAGTCCTTCAAATACTTCAGGGAAATCCTTGATCGGGTTAATTCTCGTCGCAACCACTTCAATCCGCCTCGCCAGGTTCAAGAGCTCACATGCCCGGCGACTCAGAAGAGGTTCACTCAAACGACGAATGACATAAATCTTCTCCTTGATTTCATAATTGCCATTTCGCAGCGTTGATATAAACATACCCACAGTCTGAAGTTCGGAGAATTCTGCAGCTCTAATGTTGACATCACTTTCCACTAGTCGTTGTTGTCCCATTATCTTCTTGAAGAGACACAGAGGAACACATGTAACATCCGCCTGGGAGTCGAGCTTGAACTTCACCTGTTTCCCGTTCACTTGGATTTCTGCTGTCCATCGCCTCCTGCACTCGCCTTCATCATCATCGAGATTAGATTAATCCTCCACAGCTGAGACCTCCAGGAGAAAACCAATTTCTTCATCAAGTTCAGACACAGCTTTGACTTCCGCAGTCTTCACCTGCTTATCTGGGCAGCAATTTGCAAAATGGCCTGTTTTTGAACACAGGTTACATTTCTGTCCTTCAGCACGGCAAGCCTGTCCTTCCCTGTGGGTGAAACCTCCGCACTTTGGACATCGTGATCTTGTTTTGGCTGACTTCTCCTTCTTCCTCGAAGGCTGCTGTTGTTGTTTCGGTGATTGCTTCTTCGAGTTGAACTTCACCTGATTGACCTTTTGGCTTGTTGAGGGACGCTGCAGGTCGACTTGCTGCTGTCGAACGACTTCCTGCTGTCGAACCATTTTCACCGCCTTTTCCAAAGTCAGTTCGCTGTCCAACTGCATTCTTTCAGACAAAGCTTTGTCCCTCACTCCAACCACAATTCGGTCACGGATCAACTGCTCATGAAGACCCTCAAATTCGCAACTATCAGCCAATTTGTACAATGACGTGATGAATTCGTCCACTGGCTCCCGATCCTCTTGGATTCTTGAATTAAATTTCGCACGTTCGTAGATAATATTCTTTCTGACACAGAAGTGGCTGTCAAACGCCTTGAGGACGGAATCAATTTTCGTTGCCTCTTCCTCCTTTTCGAACTTGAAGGTCCTGAATATATCATCCGCGCGGTCACCCATCAAGTTCATGAACAAATCGATCTTGTCCGCCTCCTCTTTCTTCTTCATTCCACTGACCACGAGGTATCGTTCGAATCTTTTCCTCCATTTGGGCCATTCGTTGGGAGTCGAGAAGTCGAAAGTTTCTGGAGGTTGAATCTGAGCCATGTTGAATTATCTTCCAAGGTACGCAAAAATCGATATTTTGCAATATACGGGTTCGTATTTTATCCAGTTATCGCTGCCACCATGTTTTAATGTCCATGCATACAGAGTTCAAAATAACAACTGACTCACCCGTGCAGGCAAGGCCACGCTCCGCTGCGTCACGTGGGAAAACATACGTAGATGTTCTCGTACATGTTCTCAGCACACAATTTTTTGGATTATAAACACAAGATAATAAGACCTAATCCAAGTACAGTCTAATGATAAGGCACAATTTTTTGGATTATAAACACAAGATAATAAGACCTAATCCAAGTACAGTCTAATGATAAGGCACAATTTGGATTATAAACACAAGATAATAAGACCTAATCCAAGTACAGTCTAATGATAAGGCACAATTTTTTGGATTATAAACTCAAGATAATAAGACCTAATCCAAGTACAGTCTAATGATAAGGCACAATTTGGATTATATTGGGTTGTAAAGAAAGTTCAGTTTTTGTATCTGTAAAATCTTTGTTTACGTAATGTAATTAGCAAACGTATTATAAGATTTATTTATTGGGGTATTAGATATATTTATTTACTTACAGGATTGTTGTTAGTATTAGATAGCGTTAGTTCTTTTGTTTACATTCTATATCGAACTCAACTGTGTTGCCGAGTACGATATTAACTATATTACATCTCTCCTTTTTTATAAATCCATTCTTTTTGGTGGCTTCACCTGGCGACCGCTTCTTGTAAACTTCCGCACCTCTCTGGTCTCCTCCTCTCCAGCTGGATTATCAGTTTCCGACTGCAGCTCCATCCTGTCAGAACCTTTAGGCTGAGTTTCTTGATCTTGCTCCAAAGTTGAACAAGCACTTCCACTGGGTTCTTGCTCAAGGATGCTTTCATGGTCTCTTTGGGATTGGTTAGTTGTAATATGTGATTGGTTTCTTCTGTAGAGTCCTTTGTTGTTCTGGACTGTATAGGACCTTGGACCATCTTCTCGAACTATTATGGCTGGTTTCCAGTTTCTTCTGTTTTCTCTTAAATAAACTTCTTGTCCAATCTTGAAAGTTGGTTCGTCTCTTGATCCTTTGTCATAGTAGAATTTCTGCTTGTTTCTGGATCTTCTTAGCTTTAAAGTGACATCTTTTTGGATGCAAGGTCTTAGCAATTCTTTGCTGATTGGCAAGATTGTCTTTGTTCTTCTTGAAAGTAGTCTTTGTGCTGGTGATCCCATGTCTTCTCTTGGAGTATTTCTATAGTTGAGCAATGCAATCTGGATATCATCTCCACTTTGTTTGCATTTTCTAAGAATGTTCTTTGCTATTTGCACAGCTCTTTCAGCCAGTCCATTTGATTTAGGGTAATGTGGACTTGAAGTCTTGTGATTAAACTTCCATTTGTTGCTGAATTCATTAAACTCTCTTGAAGCATAATTTCTTCCATTATCTGTCTCCAGAACTTTAGGAATTCCATGTATGCTAAAGTTTCTTTTGAGAAATCCAATGGTATCTTTTGAATTTATGGTGTTAATAGGTTCAAAGTTTATGAATCCAGAATAACTGTCTATAATCACAATGTATTCATTCCCTTCAAATTGAAAGATATCTGATGCGACAATTTCCCATGGGAGCTCAGGAATTTCTTTTAGCATTAGGGGTTGTTTTTGTTTGTCTCTTTGTGTAGCTATGCATGTCTTGCAATTTTCTACCATTTCAGAGATATCTTTGGACATTCCTGCCCAATAAATGGAGTCTTTGGCTCTTTTGGTACAACCAGTAATGCCTAGGTGGCCTTCATGTATCTGTTTGAGAACTTGTTTTTTGATTGATTCTGGTATTATTATTTTGGTTCCCCTCAGAACTAGGTCTTCATGAATGGAAAGTTCATCTTTTATATTCCAATATCTTCTGCAAGATATAGGAACTAGTGACTTTTGGTCTGGCCATCCTTGGATTATTGTTTCTTTTAGTTCTTGTAATTCTGCATCTTCCTTTGTAGCTTTCATGATGTTGGTTGTTGATCTATTGTCAAATGCAGTAATTAAAAGGATTTCTATTGGATTTTCTTCTAGAATCTCATATGATTTGCAATCTCGACTCAGTAAGTCTGCAATCAAGAGCTCCTTTCCACTCTTGTATTTAATATTTGGTCCATATTGATTAATTTCCATGAATATTTTTTGAAGTCTTGGTGGCATTTTTTATCCATTGGTTTTTTGTAAATGGATTCTAACGGTCGATGGTCTGTTTCTATTAAGAGAGATTTACCATATATATAGGTATGGAATTTCTTACAACCAAATTTAATTGCCAGAGCTTCTTTTTCTATTTGAGGGTAATGCCTCTGAGCATCATTTAATGCAGAAGAAGCATACGCAATTGGTCGATCTTCTTGGAGTAAGACTGCTCCAATGGCATGTTGGCTTGCATCAACCGAAAGTACCACATCTTTGTTAGGATCATAATACTTTAGGGTGGCGCTCGTTTTAATAAGTCTTTTATTCTTTCCATATCCTTGTCCATCAAGCTGTCCCATTGCCATTCTGTGTTTTTCTTCAGAAGCAATCTCATTCTGTATGTTATCTCTGAGAGATTTGGGATGAATTTATGTAAGTATTGAACCATTCCCAAAAGTCTTTGTAGTTCTTTTTTGTTTGATGGTGACTTGATATTGTCAATGGCTTTGACTTTTTCTTCATCTGTTTTTATTCCATCACTGGTGAAGATATGTCCCAAGAACTTTATTTTTGTTTTTTCAAATTCACACTTGTCCTTATTGAGTCTTGCTCCAGCTTTCTGAGAGTAGTCATGACTATTTTAGTTCTTTCTCTCAGTGTTTGGATGTCTTCAGCATGGATGAGTATGTCGTCCATTGAGTTTTCTACACCAGGTATATTCTCTACAATCTTGGATATGGTATTCTGGAAAATCTCCGGGGCAGTTTTAATTCCAAATGGGACTCTAAGGAAAGCATAACGCCCCCAAGGTGTGCTGAAGGTCATGTAAGGTTGTGTTTCCGCAGCGACCTTCAATTGCCAAAAGCCTTTTAAGAAGTCAAGCTTTGTGAAGTATTTTGAATTTTTGATATTGGAAGCTATGTCCTCTATCGTTCTTAGTGGGTAGTGTCTTCTTAGCAGGATCTTGTTTAGATCTGATGGATCAATGCAAATTCTATATTTCCCGCCTTGTTTCACTACCACCATGTGGCTTGAGACAGGTGTCGGTTCTTCCATTCTTTTTATCACCTTACTTTTCTCCATTAAGTCTAGTTGTTTCTTGACCTCATCTTTTATTTTAAGGGGTATTCCCCTGGGTCGTTTTATTTCCAACTTGTGGTCCCCTTTTGTGAATTCTGCTCTGTATTCAAAATTCTTTAAGCAACCATCTCCGTTGAACAGCTGGTGAAACTCTTGTTCTACTGGTTTTATTTCATTTATTCTCTTGAGTAGTCCTAGCATAAAGCAAGATTCACTGCCCAGTATTGGTGTGGTCCCTGTTTTGGTGACAATGAACTTAATATAAAATAAAAGGATTTAAAAGCGCGAATGTTTCTTTTATACATAAAACGAACCTCCACTGTCCCCACTGCGATGAAAAAATATATTGGGAGGGCCCGGCTCATCAGTGGTGAACCCTCCCAGCGGTTTCGCCAATTTAATTCACCAGACCGCTTCTCAGAGCTCTAATACTGTATTGGATCATTCTGCTTTTATATGCTACACTGAAGGATGGAATCTTAGAAATGGTTTTCAAGTAAACTATGGACATAAGGTTATAGGACAGTAGAATTACATTCAAATATTTGCTTCGAGCAATGTTCTTCAGCAAACTATAAAGACAAGGCAATTAGGAATAGTTTAACACAAAGCAACAACGCGCCATCTATACATATAAAATAAAAGGATTTAAAAGCGCGAATGTTTCTTTTATACATAAAACGAACCTCCACTGTCCCCACTGCGATGAAAAAATATATTGGGAGGGCCCGGCTCATCAGTGGTGAACCCTCCCAGCGGTTTCGCCAATTTAATTCACCAGACCGCTTCTCAGAGCTCTAATACTGTATTGGATCATTCTGCTTTTATATGCTACACTGAAGGATGGAATCTTAGAAATGGTTTTCAAGTAAACTATGGACATAAGGTTATAGGACAGTAGAATTACATTCAAATAATTGGCGCGTTATTGCTTTGTGTTAATTTATTCCTAACTGGCCTTGTCTTTATAGTTTGCTGAAGAGCATTGCTCGAAGCAAATGTTTGAATGTAATTCTACTGTCCTATAACCTTATGTCCATAGTTTACTTGAAAACCATTTCTAAGATTCCATCCTTCAGTGTAGCATATAAAAGCAGAATGATCCAATACAGTATTAGAGCTCTGAGAAGCGGTCTGGTGAATTAAATTGGCGAAACCGCTGGGAGGGTTCACCACTGATGAGCCGGGCCCTCCCAATATATTTTTTCATCGCAGTGGGGACAGTGGAGGTTCGTTTTATGTATAAAAGAAACATTCGCGCTTTTAAATCCTTTTATTTTATATGTATAGATGGCGCGTTGTTGCTTTGTGTTAAACTATCCTAATGGCCTTGTCTTTATAGTTTGCTGAAGAGCATTGCTCGAAGCAAATATTTGAATGTAATTCTACTGTCCTATAACCTTATGTCCATAGTTTACTTGAAAACCATTTCTAAGATTCCATCCTTCAGTGTAGCATATAAAAGCAGAATGATCCAATACAGTATTAGAGCTCTGAGAAGCGGTCTGGTGAATTAAATTGGCGAAACCGCTGGGAGGGTTCACCACTGATGAGCCGGGCCCTCCCAATATATCTTTTCATCGCAGTGGGGACAGTGGAGGTTCGTTTTATGTATAAAAGAAACATTCGCGCTTTTAAATCCTTTTATTTTATATGTATAGATGGCGCGTTGTTGCTTTGTGAATGAACTTAATGTCTGCCTTGATGTTGTTTATTATGCATGAGGCAATAATTTCTCCTTCCACCTTAATTCTGTGGCCTGAGAATGATTTTAAACTTTTCACTGAACTTCTGTTAAGTTTTGAATTTATTTTCTTGAAAATGTTCCAAGGCAAGACATTGCACTGAGCTCCAGTGTCCAATTTTATTTTGAAAGGTTCAGTGTTGTTTATTTGGATTTTTTCCATTGGTTCACTAGTGAATTCCGACAATGAATTAATTTGAAGACTAAATTCATCATTTTCTGTTTCTTCTTCTTCTAAGGTATTGATTTTATTTTTATACCTGAAATTTGATCTGCAACATTTTGCAAAATGATTTGCTTTTTTACATTTATTGCAAATTTTTCCATATGCAGGACATCTTCTAATTGGATGTGTGCCGCCACATTTTTTGCAATTGTCTATTAATTTTGGAACTTCTTCCATTGTTACATTCTTTTTTGGCCTGAAGTTCTTTTTAATGACTGATACTTCTTGATCCGAACGCTGTTGCATGACCTTTATTTCTTTGTTTGTCCTTTCTGCAGCCATACATATTTGTATTGCCTTATCCAGGTCCAAATCAGGATCACTTAGAAGTTTTTCTCTTGTGTGGTCATCATGAATACCAACAACAACCCTGTCTTTGATTAGTTCATCTTCCAAACTTTCAAACTTGTACTTTGATGCTTGTAGGCGCAATCTTGTGATAAATTCTGTAATTGTTTCAACCATGCTTTGTTGTAATTTATTAAAGTTATAACGTTCCATGGTATAATTCTTTTTTGGCAAAAAGTAGTTGGTGAAACGTTTTTTGATTTCTTCAACTTTTTTAGTTTCTTCTGGAGATAGTACAAATGTACGGTAAATTTTTTGGGCATCGCTTCCTATTATTGTCATGAACGACGCGACTTGAACTTCTGGTTCTTTCTTTTTCATCTCCGTAGCAGTTTCATACCAAGAATATTGTTGAAGCCAATCTTCCCACCTTTCTCTATTAGGATCAAAATGTTTTGGTGCCTCCATGGTTAGTTATTTAAATATTATTCTCAAAGCTATTTATTTCCGCTTATTTTTAAGTTTGGAACTTTTGTTAACCCTTTCAGTTTAGAACTAGGGTTAGCGAAATACGCTACTTTTATTTATTTTAAAATTTAAACTTCTGACACCATGTAAAATCTTTGTTTACGTAATGTAATTAGCAAACGTATTATAATATTTATTTATTGGGGTATTAGATATATTTATTTACTTACAGGATTGTTGTTAGTATTAGATAGCGTTAGTTCTTTTGTTTACATTCTATATCGAACTCAACTGTGTTGCCGAGTACGATATTAACTATATTACAGTATCCCTTTGTTTCATAACGGTTTTTGTTGTTATACGGTAAAGTGTTCATATTCTTTAAATAGTACTTGTTCTGCTTCACAAACCTGTATTATTTGTTTTTTGAAAAACTTAATTTTTTGTTCTTTTTCCAGGCTTGAAAATGGAATAGCCAGGAGGCAAAAATCAACATTTTCGACATCGGCTTTTCTTCGCTTTTCATCGAGGTCAAAAAGCAGCCGAAGCAGCTCGGGACATATGCAACATGTATTGAATAGGTGTCATAGGGGAGCGAGCAGCACAAAAATGGTTTGCAAAGTTCAAAAACGGCGACTTGGACCTTGAAGACATACCTTGAAGCGGACGACCATCAGAATTCGATGAGGAACATCTAAAGGCCCTGTTGAAGGAAGATGGTTGCCAAACAACCCGTGAGTTGGCCGAAAAATGAAATGTAGTGCTGTGACCAACTCCAACCATCTTCAATCAATAGGTTTATCTCAAAAATTCGGAGCTTGAGTGCCTCACAGGCTTAATGAAACCAACAAAGAAAATCTCCTTTGAATTGCTGCTCAACATCTCGCACGCCATTAATCAACACCGGGCCATAAAAGATGATTTTTATACCTATTCATTACGGGAGATGAAAAATGGCGTCTCTATGTGAATATGAAGCGAAGAAAAGAGTGAGTGGCTCCAGGAGATATGCTGAAGCCAAGAATAAAGCAAGATCTTCACTCACAAAAGACTATGAGCTGCATTTTTTGGGACTGCGAAGGTGTGCTGTACTGGGAAATGCTCGAAAGGAATGCGACAGTCAGCAAGGACCTCTACATTGCCCAATTGCATCACATGAATGAGGCTATTCAACAGAAAAGACCCGATCGACAAGGTCAAATCATTATCCTTCATGACAACGCTAGGCAGCATGTTGCACACACAAGTCGTCAAAGCCGCCTTTCAAGAGCTCGAATGGGAAGTTCTACAGTACCCGCTGTACTCTCCGGACCTTGCATCAACCAATTACCACCTTGTCCGCTCCATGTCAAACCATATGAGAGGCACTACCTTCGATGATGAAGAGGACCTCAAAACCTGGCTCAACAACTTCTTCGACACCAGACCGGGCGATTTTTGGCGGAACAGCATCAACAAACTAGTCGAACGTTGGGAGAAGGTCGTAAATAATAATGTAGAATACATAATTGATTATTTAATTTTTATAATTAATGTTTTTGTCTAAATAAAATTGTAGAATAAAATCGAACGAACTTGCTCGAACGGATTGCTTCGTGCAAATTGCGCATAACTTGCAGGTAATATTCCTTATTGACCGTTCTACCCTGTGGCAAGAACTCATGATAAACCACGCCCTTCAATCGAAGAAAACTGTCAGCAAAACTTTCACATTCGACCGAACATGGCGCGCTTTTTTCGGTCTTGGTTCGTGCGGCAGCTTCCATTGAGATGATTGAGCTTTGGTTTCCACGTCATAACCATAAACCCACGCTTCGTCACCAGTTATGACCCTCTGGAGCAAATTTGGGTCGTCGCGGACAGAGTCCAACATCTCATTAGCAATGTTCATGCGATGCTGTTTTTGGTCGCAATTGAGCAATTTAGGTACGAATTTCGCGGCGACCCGTCTCATGCCCAAATCATTGATAAAAATCGAATGGCACGAGCCAATCGATATGTTTAGGTCCTCAGCAACTTCTCTAACGGTGATTCGACGATTGCCCAATATCATTTTCTCCACTTCATTAATTTTTTCGTCTGTTGTTGAAGTGTTCGGGCGTCCGGCACGCTTTTCGTCGTTCACATCTTCTCGGCCTTCTGAGAACATTTTGTACCACCGATAAACGTTGCTTCGGTCCAAGGTAGCTTCTCCGTATGCCACAGTCAACATTCGGAATGCATCCGCGCACTTAATTTTGTTTTTCACACAAAATTTGATACAGGTTCTTTGATCCATTTTTTTTAATAGGTAAAAATCGAAGACGATCCAAAACACCTGCAAGCAAAGCAGCTGTCAAAAATTAAGTGAACATTCAAAATGGCTGAGCTTGTCGGCATAAGTGAGAAACATGAGTACCAACATAAAGCCACAAAAAGATCGAAATTCGAATATACGTAACCCGCGAAAATTCAAAAGTCGCGATACTTTTTGATACTATTTATTTGGATTTGGTCTTATCAACTTGTGTTTGGTAGTGGTAGTGTGTAAAGTAGTGTCAGACTTGGGATATAACTACCTCACTATAAATAACAGACCTGCCTAATTTTTGGAAAATTCAAGAAAAAACTGATTTGTATGTTAGTTGGTGTTCTGATTTCTAAAATGACCTTTCATTTTTTTACCATAAGGTCAGGATTTTCCTTAAAATCCATCTATATATAGATAAAATAGAAATATGGGTCTGTTTGTGTGTGTTTGTTCCTTATACACTTCTACAATTGTGACCTATCTTAACGAAATTTTAACTGGTTATAGAATGGATAAGGCACAATTTGGATTATAGATGCAAGAAAATAAGACCTAATTCAAATAAGTTAATAGTGTGTGACGTTTCGGTAACAGCATTGTTGCCATCATCAGACAAATCTTTTTTTTTTTTTTCAATTCTTTTGTTTGATGATGCTGTAACAAGGCTGTTACCAAAACATCACACACTATTAAATTATTTGGATTAGGTCTTATTTTCTTGCGGCTATAGAACTATATCTGGAAGGAGCCCCCATCATAGTTTTGAGCCCATAAAATGCAATTTAGAGATAAAAATGAGCCAATTAGTTTATTTTAAGTCAGAAAATGACGATGATAGATAGCAATGTTATTTCTATATATTTTTATATAATACAGTAGAACCTCTCTTTAGCAGACACCCCGCTAACAGACACCTCTCTATAAAGGACAGTTTTCATTTGCAAAATTACCATTTTTACTATTTAGCAACTCTCCGGTAAGAGGACATCTCTCCCTAAAAGACACTTTGGCTCTGCAATTAGGTATCCTTTACAGGGGGGTTCTACTATAGATCTTTTTTTTTTTTTTAACTATCCCATATAGCCTGCGAAGCTAAAAAAAAATGGCTATTAATGAAATAGATGCTGAGATTTCCATTGTCAGCAGGTAAGGGAAGCCATATAGGTACCGCTATTTGTCATGTTTCTACAAGTGAGGTGCATACACTGACAATTTTCACAGGTCATCTCTGATAATGTCAGAGCTTGCTAGGAGGGTGTGACATATCTGATACCATTGGGTAATAGAGTGAAATGGCACAAGACTTTTTGCTATAGCATATTGAAATTGTATCTCTCCTAAACACAAGGTAATAAGGCCAAATCCAAATAAATAATTTGTGTGTGACATTTTGGTAACAGCATTGTTACCATCTTCAGGTAAAAGTACTGATTGTACTAGATTCTAGATTCAGTACTTTTGTCTGAAGATGGTAATAACGCTGTTACTGAAATGTCACACACTAATTATTTATTTGCATTTGGTCTTATTACCTTGTGTTTATAATCTAAATTATGCCTCATCATGTATCTCTCCTGATTCTTGATGGGTCTTTATATGAACTTGGTTATAACACAAAGGTTCCAGTAGGAGGCAACCTAACAGAACATTGTCTCACTCCCTTTATCTTGAACTGGAAGTTGACATTTTTGACTATACAAAGGTTTAAGGAAGTGGTCCATTATCACAGATGGGTCACCTATATTGGTTTGTATACAGCCTTATACCATTTGTGTATGTTTAGTTCACAACCTCCATCTGGAGAAGCTACTCAAGCATAAGGACATGGTGATTGGTGAGTAAATTTCTTGAAGTATATATCTGCCATGGTCAAAGTTAGTCCTCCAGCGTTTATGGACAGCTGTACTCATATTAGAGCCTGATTGCATGTCAAGGCTATCTCCACCATTACACCAGGTTTGTCTGGATATTGGTGGGATATTTGGGCTCCTATGTAAGTTTTATAACAGATTGCTCATACGCAGTTTTTATAGATTGTCTGATAAGACACAATTTGGATTATAGATTAGAAACGCAAGATAATAAGACCAAATAAATAGTGTGTGACATTTCGGTAACAGTATTGTTCCTTCAGTTGTTACCAAGATTCAGTACTCTTTGATGATGATGGTAACAACGCTGTTACCGAAACATCACACACTATTAATTTTTTGGATTTGGTCTTATTACTTTGTGTTTATAATCTATAATCCAAATTGTGCATTATCAATGCTGTTACCGAAACATCACACACTATTTATTTATTTGTTTTTAGTCTTATTACCTTGTGTTTATAAATTGTCCTTTTCTTCCGCCATTTAACTCTGTCTCCATGTTCTTTTCTTTTTTGAACTAATCCTTCCAAGCTTCTCTTAGAGGTAGTCACACACAGTTTTATTCCAGCCTTCTTCTTTAACCACATTTTAATACTCAGAATCATAAAGAATACATTTTTTGATATAAGGTACAATTTGGGTTATAGATAAATATGTACAAGGTGACAAGACCAAATTTAAATAACCAATTTATATGTGAAGTTTTGATATCAATGCTATTGCTGAAACATAAAGTACTTATTTCAATATGGTCTTGTTACCTTGTAAAGAATATACAGTCAAACTTCTTTAATTCAACATCCAAAGGGATTAGAGCTGTCAGCTGAATTATGTCGGCTAGATGATTAGCTTATCATGATGGTAGTTAAATCACAATGATCTAACTCATTAAAATAAATCCTTTAGAAAAATAAATAGGCAATATTAATTACATAATATGAATTGATACCATATTGGATCTCCCCCCCCCCCCTTCTATTCATATTAACAGTCTAACTTCTTCAAATCAGCATTCCAAGGGATCAGAGCTATTGTCTGGTGTTGAATGATACAGTATAACCTCGTTAATTCGACACACGCAAATTCGACACTCTACCTTAATTCGACCATATTCTGATGTCCCGACCTCCGGCCTATCAAATAACAAACCATAATTCGACAGTATCGATAATACGACAGTTCTGATAGTTCGACCATTTTAAAATTCGAATTTCGACAGTTGAATGTGATTTTACATACAACTTTACCGCTAAAAAGGTATTACGGCGGCGACAATCGGCGGGCGCCGATAGAATCGCGATGCACACTTTTGGTTTCTGTTAAAGTTTCACTTTGCAGTGCCATTGCGCAATGTCGCAAGTGTTATTATTATTTTTTTTACGTGGGAATTTAGGCTTTGTGCGCTCATTAATAATATTATTATTTTTTTAATTTTCAGCATTGAAATATTTTAGTTATTTTAAAATTTACAAATAATTTCCTTTTAAATAAATAAATTTTCATAAAATGTAGCCACAATGATTATGATAACATTTTATTTCAATATTCCATTTCCTTGTTATTATAAAATATTTAAACACAAAATCAATAACACCTGCAGCAGCAGTGGATGCCTTTAATACAATAAAAGCTCTTTGTTATTTAAAACACATTCCAGAGGAAGAAAGACATGCATGTTTTTTTTTTTTTTAAATAGGCCATCTGGAATACATTTTGAATAGGATTTCAGTGAAAAAGCAGACATCTATAAAGATATTTTCAAAAAGATATATATATTCATGATTATTTTAAAATATTATTTTTAAATTTTCTTTTTATTTTCCATATTTATTACCTTTCAACTGCTATAATCTTCAATTAGAATAAAATATTATTTGTAATTATTTATGTTTCAAAAATATGTATTATTGCCATTTTGTTCCTGATACTAAAAGTTAATCATGAAAATAAAATATAATACAAAAAGTACATACAATTGTTTCAATTAATATCATTAATTTATATTACAGAGCAATTTTAAAAAAATATTATTTTAGTGAGTTAGCTAATCATCTAACCTTAATTCAACACCTCCTTTAATTCAACCGAAAGCTCTGATCCCTTGGGGTTTTGAATTAACCCTCGAGCGCGCACGCGCGCTAAAAATGTAACGTACTTGCGCGCGCTGGGTGAAATTTACCCGATATTAAAATTACCTTTTTTGAATATAAATATTAACTGAGGAAAAACAAAACCTTTTCTATTTCAAAGTAATAACATTTTAATTTTCAAAAAAGGCAATTATTAATAAAATATTTATATTTTTTACACAGATTAAACATTTTAAAAACTATTCTTGAATTATCCTCAAAATTGGTAATGGCATATAAAATATGAAACTATTGCTCCTTTTCAATATTAAATATATAAAATTCCATGAGGATATTTTAGACAAATCATTGCAAACTGTAATTGTATGTCCTTTATAAATTGGTTTTGCACATTTATGGCACAAAGTCGAGGTCTTCCTGTCCTTACTGGAGGGACACACTACATCTGGTAGGAAGCTTTATCTTGCGGTTCCTGACCTTCTTTATGGCTTGAAGTGCCTTCTAAAAAATAATTGAAATAAATATTTAGAGTATACATGTAATATTATATTGCGGTGAATATTACTCTTTGAAGTGATGATTGTTGAGGTGGTGGCGCAGTCGTGGTGGCTGAGTGCTAAGGTGTACACAACAGGGGAAATAAGCCAGGATACTTGATGGGGTTGAAATAAAAGGCAACTGATCGGAGGAAAGAAAGGCTTTGAGAAGGTGGAGCGGGTTGACTATTGGTTATCTATTCACATGGCGGTAATTGACTTAGCTGAAAGGATGAGCGGGGAAGGATCTCTAGAGCAGGTGTTACCGCGGTGGGATCGAGCTAACTACTCGATGGTGTCCAGCCGATGACTGACAATTCTTGGTTCTCGATTTAACACGAGAACTCTTCTTACTTCCCATTGGTTGACCTCTGTGTCGTGGAGGTTCCCTATTGGTCCCCCACTAATGAGTTGCTCCCTGATTGGTCTACGTTACGCCTTTGTCTTTAGACATGTTTCAGCTTGACCAGGAAGTGATAGTTTGTTGAACTCGAACTTTTATGAGTTCCGCGATAATTAAAACTGGTAATAACTTTACTAATGATTGTGCTATCTCTAAGCCTTCTTTCTAGGCCTTCTTTCTAGGCTTTCTGTCCTCCAATGTTACCTTGTTCTTTATTGAAACTCAAATCATACATTTTCATACATATTGGATTGGGTTGGCATCTATGTATGTACAAATTATGACATACATTTATGATTTAAATTAACTCATCTGTGAAAAAAGGAAATTTTTAATAGTCTTTTAGGCATTGAAGAAATGATTTTTCTTTGATTTAGTTGCTATTTGATGAGTTCAAGGGCCAAACACTTCAAGAATTTTCTTCAAAAGAGCTTCTAAAGGTGTATTTTAATTTTTTGCTTCTTCACCTTTCAAGCCTAGTAAATGTGTAATGACATAGGCGTTCTCAGCTTTACTGTTTGTGAAGGACAATTTTTGAACCATTTGATTTTCGAGGCTCTCCCTATATAAAACTGTGTTTGTGGGATAATTCCCTTATTCCACAAAATTCCTATATCTGAATATATTCCAGTGTCACTTCCATAAAAATGTTCATTTAGATGATCTTCTTCAATATCACCTTCTACAATAATCTCTTCTTGATCTAATAAATATGACCTTCTTCCCTCCATTTTATATATAATTATAGGCTGATAAATATATCAACCTATTATAGTTATTTTTTAAATTATTAATTCGAATTATTTATCTCACTTTAAAAAATGTTATAAAAAAAAGGCAACAAAAAAATTACGTGAGTGCGCGCGCCGGGTATTTTTTACCCGACAGTGACAATAGATGGAATTTCAGTGGGAGCTGTCAAAATGTGAAACCAAAACTTTATAATAATTGATGAGTCAGGAAGCTAAACGAAACCACATCTCCGCCAACTGATTTTTTATTGGTTAATTCTCCATTCAAATGTTGCCATGGGTAATTTTCACCCGGCGCGCGCAATGCCGGGTTAAAGAGGTTCGACTGTATTTTTACGTTTATCATTACTCTTCACAATTCATCCTTTCATACTTGATCCCTAAGGTAGAAATAATCATTATTTCTCCTTAAAATAAATTTTGATTTTTCGTTCGAAAGAAACATTTGCGGGATAATTGTCAAACTTCGTTCTACAATCATAAGCCACATTATATTTTATTATAAATAATCAGTTAATTTGATCATAACTTTCACTGCTAGTGGACATTTTTTTAAAGGATATACAAATATTAAACCAATATTTAAAGAAAATACTCTTTTAATATTTTCTAATTAATAATGATTTGATATCATCATACCTATTTATTTTATCTATTTAGAATGTTTTTCATGATTAACTTTTCATGAGGGACAAATTGCCTTACTACTAAATTTACTTGCATTTGCTACTAACTTTGGAAAATAAAGAAAAAGCTAATTTTTAAATAATACCTTTTATATTACGTGCAATATGGCGCCATCTGTTATCAAATTACAAAACTATTTTAGAGGCATAATATTCTTTTTAAAATAAAACAATTTCTACTGTCCTTACTGCAATGGAAAAATTAAAGGGAGGGCCTGGCTCATCAGTAGTGAACCCTCCCAGCGGTTTCGCCAGTTTAATCTACCATACCGCTGTTATATTGCATTTTTGGAACTTCCTTTTATAGTGATACTGATGCTTGACTCTTCGAATGGGTATTTTAGATGAACTATGGACATAAGCTTTTAGGACAGCAGAATTACATATAATTATAAATATATAATATGCTTCGAGCAATCGCTCTTCCGCAAATATCAAATTGTGTCTTTTATTTGAACAATTATATTAAACTGGCGAAACCGCTGGGAGGGTTCACTACTGATGAGCCAGGCCCTCCCTTTAATTTTTCCATTACAGTAAGGACAGTAGAAATTATTTTATTTTAAAAAGAATATTACGCCTCTAAAATAGTTTTGTAATTTAATACCTTTTATGGTTGTTTTCTCTTTGACCAGTACCCTATTCAGTGTGCATTCTAGCTGATGAATCTTACAAAGGGCATGTATGTTTTTCCTCCTCTGTAAGGTCTTTCAAATAACAGAATGTTAGTCTCCAAGACATCTTATTGTTTTACAAGGCACTAGCGTGCCATCTGTTATCAAATTACAAAACTATTCTAGACGCGTAACATTCTTTTTAAAATAAAATAATTTCTACTGCCCTTACTGCAATGGAAAAATTAAAGGGAGGGCCTGGCTCATCAGTGGTGAACCCTCCCAGCGGTTTCGCCAGTTTAATCTACCATACCGCTGATATATTGCATTTTTGGAACTTCCTTTTATAGTGATACTGATGTTTGACTTATATGTAATTCTGCTGTCCTAAAAGCTTATGTCCATAGTTAATTTAAAATACCCATTCAAAGAGTCAAACATCAGTATCACTATAAAAGGAAGTTCCAAAAATGCAATATATCAGCGGTATGGTAGATTAAACTGGCGAAACCGCTGGGAGGGTTCACCACTGATGAGCCAGGCCCTCCCTTTAATTTTTCCATTGCAGTAAGGGCAGTAGAAATTGTTTTATTTTAAAAAGAATGTTACGCGTCTAGAATAGTTTTGTAATCTTATTGTTTACACCTGTGATTTGAGACTACTTAGGTTATCAAACTATTGACACCAAAATGGTCCACGAGAAAACAAAAATTATGCACAACATATAAGTAAGCAGTGCCTCTGCTGCATTGTGACACTTTTAGCCACTATCACACATGTACACAAACTCAAGTAGCATTCTACTGCATGGAAGTTACAGTGCTTGTGTGCTGACTACAGTGACATTTCCACCACTGTAATTTATTTTTAATGATAATGTGGTTATTTAAGCAGCAATTTACATAATTGTTGTTGCTATTTTGATTTTAGAAATGACTGAATTATCAATGGTATTGAATTAACGTTCATTATTTGATAGGTTGCAAGTTGGGATATGAAAACATTGTCAAATTATCATAAGTGTCAAATTATTGTTGATCTAATTGAAGAGCATCTACTTATCGTGCAACTTTCAGATGCCCTTTTTTTTGTAATTTATGCACCTTATCCCAGTACAATATCACATTTGTACTATTTTTTTTTCTAATTAAAGAGGTTATACTGTATTTAAAAAATGATAATTTTTCTTTTTTTGCTGATTTAGGTCATAATTGTGTAATAAGCTGCCCCAAGGTAGGTGCTCTCTGGTGAATAAGGTCAGTATCGATTGATTTAAATCTCCAGGATATTAATCAAACAAATGCTACAGGTTTCTGGAGATGGGTTTCTTTATTAAATGTAATCTCAAGCTTTCGGGGGTCTCTGCCCTTGTACCCTTCAGGCGTTTATTCTATATACAGTTACGAGCGTCATGCGTGGCCTCTGTCACGGTTTGCTTTTTTTTTGGAATGGCGCCCTCCTATTGGTCGGCTACGATCACGCCAACTTTGGGTTTCTGTTAGTTTAAGTTTCACTTTACAGTGCCGTTTCGCAATATCGCGAGTGTTGTTTATTTTTTATGTGGGAATTTAAAAATCGCTCGCCAATTAATAATATAATTTTCTTTTTATTTTCAGCATGGAAATATTTTAGTTATTTTAAAATTTACTAATAATTTCTTTTTAAATAAATAAATCTTCATAAATTGTAGCCACAATGATTAATGATAACATTTTATTTCATTATTCCATTTCCATGTTATTATAAAAGATTTAAACACAAAATCAATAACACCTGCAGCAGCAGTGGATGTCTTTAATACAATAAAAACTTTGTCATATTAAGCACATTCCAGAGGAAGAAAGACATGCATGTTTTTTAAAAATATACCATCTGGAATACATCCTGAATAGGATTTCAGTTCAAAAACAGACATCTTTAAAGGAATTTTTTAAAAGATTTTCATGATTCTTTTTAAATATTATTTTTAAATTTTCTTTTTATTTTCCATATTTATTTCCTTTCAACTGCTATATTCTTCAATTAGAATAAAATATTATTTTGAATTATTTATATTTCAAAAAAATGTATTATTGCCATTTTGTCCCTGATATTGAAGTTAACAATGAAAATAAAAAATAATACAAAAAGTACACACACAATGGTTTTAATTAATATGATCAATTTATATTACAAAGCTATTTTTTAAAAATATTATTTCAGAGAGTTAGATGATTAGCTAATCATCTGAATAACTTTAATTCAACACTTCCTTTAATTCAACCGAAAGCTCTGATCCCTTGGGGTGTTGAATTAAAGAGCTTCCAATGTAATAAAATAATTATAGTAGCATAAAAATGGTGTATCTTTGCTTTATCTTTAAAGATATCTAAATATCGTCCCTACAACTGCAAACTATCGAATGTGAAAAATTCAATTTAGAAGGAGAGAGAAATGAAGAGACCATGTGGCCTACCCTCAGTAGAGGAAGGCATTGAAGGAGGGAGAAATGAAGAGACCATGTCATGGTCTCTTCATTTCTCCCTCCTTCAATGCCTTCCTCTATTGAGGGTAGGCCACATGGTCTCTTCATTTCTCTCTCCTTCTAAATTGAATTTTTCACATTCGATAGTTTGCAGTTGTAGGGACGATATATAAAGTGCAATTTCTTATAAAATAACTGTAAAATCTTTGTTTACATAATATGATTAACAAACAAATTATAAGATTTATTTATTGGGGTATTAGATAATTTATTTACTTACAGGATTGTTGTTAGTATTAGATAGCGTAAGTTATTTTATTTACATTCTATATCGAACTCAACTGTGTTGCTGAGTACGATATTAACTATATTACATCTCTCCTTTTTTATAAATCCATTATTTTTGGTGGCTTCACCTGGCGACCGCTTCTTGTGAACTTCCGCTCCTCTCTGGTCTCCTCCTCTCCAGCTGGATTATCAGTTTCCGACTGCAGCTCCATCCTGTCAGAACCTTTAGGCTGAGTTTCTTGATCTTGCTCCATAGTTGAACAAGCACTTCCACTGGGTTCTTGCTCGAGGATGCTTTCATGGTCTCTTTGGGATTGGTTAGTTGTAATATGTGACTGGTTTCTTCTGTAGAGTCCTTTGTTGTTCTGGACTGTATAGGACCTTGGACCATCTTCTCGAACTATTGTGGCTGGTTTCCAGTTTCTTCTGTTTTCTCTTAGATAAACTTCTTGTCCGATCTTGAAAGTTGGTTTGTCTCTTGATCCTTTGTCATAGTAGAATTTCTGCTTGTTTCTGGATCTTCTTAGCTTAAAAGTGACATCTTTTTGGATGCAAGGTCTTAACAATTCTTTGCTGATTGGCAAGATTGTCTTTGTTCTTCTTGAAAATAGTCTTTGTGCTGGTGATCCCATGTCTTCTCTTGGAGTATTTCTATAGTTGAGTAATGCAATCTGGATATCGTCTCCACTTTGTTTGCATTTTCTGAGAATGTTCTTTGCTATTTGCACAGCTCTTTCAGCCAGTCCATTTGATTTAGGGTAATGTGGGCTTGAAGTCTTGTGATTAAACTTCCATTTGTTGCTGAATTCATTAAACTCTCTTGAAGCATAATTTCTTCCATTATCTGTCTCCAGAACTTTAGGAATTCCATGTATGCTAAAGTTTCTTTTGAGATATCCAATGGTATCTTTTGAATTTATGGTGTTAATAGGTTCAAAGTTTATGAATCCAGAATAACTGTCTATAATCACAATGTATTCATTCCCTTCAAATTGAAATATATCTGATGCAACAATTTCCCATGGGAGCTCAGGAATTTCTTTTAGCATTAGGGGTTGTTTTTGTTTGTCTCTTTGTGTAGCTATGCATGTCTTGCAATTTTCTACCATTTCAGAGATATCTTTGGACATTCCTGCCCAATAAATGGAGTCTTTGGCTCTTTTGGTACAACCAGTAATGCCTAGGTGGCCTTCATGTATCTGCATGAGAACTTGTTTTTTGATTGATTCTGGTATTATTATTTTGGTTCCCCTCAGAACTAGGTCTTCATGAATGGAAAGTTCATCTTTTATATTCCAATATCTTCTGCAAGATAGAGGAACTAGTGACTTTTGGTCTGGCCATCCTTGGATTATTGTTTCTTTTAGTTCTTGTAATTCTGCATCTTCCTTTGTAGCTTTCATGATGTTGGTTGTTGATCTATTGTCAAATGCAGTCATGTCATGCATGTCAAAAGGATTTCTATTGGATTTTCTTCTAGAATCTCATATGATTTGCAATCTCGACTCAGTAAGTCTGCAATCAAGAGCTCCTTTCCACTCTTGTATTTAATATTTGGTCCATATTGATTAATTTCCATGAATATTTTTTGAAGTCTTGGTGGCATTTTATCCATTGGTTTTTCGTAAATGGATTCTAACGGTCGATGGTCTGTTTCTATTAAAAGAGATTTACCATATATATAGGTATGGAATTTCTTACAACCAAATTTAATTGCCAGAGCTTCTATTTCTATTTGAGGGTAATGCCTCTGAGCATCATTTAATGCAGAAGAAGCATACGCAATTGGTCGATCTTCTTGGAGTAAGACTGCTCCAATGGCATGTTGGCTTGCATCGACCGAAAGTACCACATCTTTGTTAGGATCATAATACTTTAGGGTTGGCGCTTGTTTTAATAAGTCTTTTATTCTTTCCATATCCTTGTCCCTCAAGCTGTCCCATTGCCATTCTGTGTTTTTCTTCAGAAGCAATCTCATTCTGTATGTTATCTCCGAGAGATTTGGAATGAATTTATGTAAGTATTGAACCATTCCCAAAAGTCTTTGTAGTTCTTTTTTGTTTGATGGTGACTTGATATTGTCAATGGCTTTGACTTTTTCTTCATCTGTTTTTATTCCATCACTGGTGAAGATATGTCCCAAGAACTTTATTTTTGTTTTTTTCAAATTCACACTTGTCCTTATTGAGTCTTGCTCCAGCTTCCTGAAGAGTAGTCATGACTATTTTAGTTCTTTCTCTCAGTGTTTGGATGTCTTCAGCATGGATGAGTATGTCGTCCATTGAGTTTTCTACACCAGGTATATCCTCTACAATCTTGGATATGGTATTCTGGAAAATCTCCGGGGCAGTTTTAATTCCAAATGGGACTCTAAGGAAAGCATAACGCCCCCAAGGTGGGCTGAAAATCATGTAAGGTTGTGTTTCCGCAGCGACCTTCAATTGCCAGCGACCTTCAATTGCCAAAAGCCTTTTAAGAAGTCAAGCTTTGTGAAGTATTTTGAATTTTTGATATTGGAAGCTATGTCCTCTATCGTTCTTAGTGGGTAGTGTCTTCTTAGCAGGATCTTGTTTAAATCTGATGGATCAATGCAAATTCTATATTTCCCGCCTTGTTTCACTACCACCATGTGGCTTGAGACAGGTGTCGGTTCTTCCATTCTTTTTATCACCTTACTTTTCTCCATCAAGTCTAGTTGTTTCTTGACCTCATCTTTTATTTTAAGGGGTATTCTCCTGGGTGGTTTTATTTCCAACTTGTGGTCCCCTTTTGTGAATTCTGCTCTGTATTCAAAATTCTTTAAGCAACCCTCTCCGTTGAACAGCTGGTGAAACTCCTGTTCTATTGGTTTTATTTCATTTATTCTCTTGAGTAGTCCTAGCATAAAGCAAGATTCACAGCCCAGTATTGGTGTGGTCCCTGTTTTGGTGATAATGAACTTAATGTCTGCCTTGATGTTGTTTATTATGCATGAGGCAATAATTTCTCCTTCCACCTTAATTCTGTGGCCTGAGAATGATTTTAAACTTTTCACTGAACTTCTGGTAAGTTTTGAATTTATTTTCTTGAAAATGTTCCAAGGCAAGACATTGCACTGAGCTCCAGTGTCCAATTTTATTTTGAAAGGTTCAGTGTTGTTTATTTGGATTTTTTCCATCGGTTCACTAGTGAATTCCGACAATGAATTAATTTGAAGACTAAATTCATCATTTTCTGTTCCTTCTTCTTCTAAGGTATTGATTTTCTTTTTATACCTGAAATTTGATCTGCAACATTTTGCAAAATGATTTGCTTTTTTACATTTTTTGCAAATTTTTCCATATGCGGGACATCTTCTAATTGGATGTGTGCCGCCACATTTTTTGCAATTGTCTATTAATTTTGGAACTTCTTCCATTGTTACATCCTTGTTTGGCCTGAAGTTCTTTTTAATGACTGATACTTCTTGATCCGAACACTGTTGCATGACCTTTATTTCTTTGTTTGTCCTTTCTGCAGCCATACATATTTGTATTGCCTTATCCAGGTCCAAATCAGGATCACTTAGAAGTTTTCTCTTGTGTGGTCATCATGAATACCAACAACAACCCTGTCTTTGATTAGTTCATCTTCCAAACTTTCAAACTTGCACTTTGATGCTTGTAGGCGCAATCTTTTAATAAATTCTGTAATTGTTTCAACCATGCTTTGTTGTAATTTATTAAAGTTATAACGTTCCGTGGTATAATTATTTTTTGGCAGAAAGTAGTTGGTGAAACGTTTTTTGATTTCTTCAACTTTTTTAGTTTCTTCTGGAGATAGTACAAATGTACGGTAAATTTTTTGGGCATCGCTTCCTATTATTGTCATGAACGACGCGACTTGAACTTCTGGTTCTTTCTTTTTCATCTCCGTAGCAGTTTCATACCAAGAATATTGTTGAAGCCAATCTTCCCACCTTTCTCCATTAGGATCAAAATGTTTTGGTGTCTCCATGGTTAGTTATTTAAATATTATTCTCAAAGCTATTTATTTTCGCTTATTTTTAAGTTGGAACTTTTGTTAACCCATTCAGTTTAGAACTAGGGTTAGCGAAATACGCTACTTTTATTTATTTTAAATTTTAAACTTCTGACACCATGTAAAATCTTTCTTTACGCAATATGATTAATAAACGTATTATAAGATTTATTTATTGGGGTATTAGATAATTTATTTACTTACAGGATTGTTGTTAGTATTAGCTAGCATTAGTTCTTTTATTTACATTCTATATCGAACTCAACTGTGTTGCTGAGTACGATATTAACTATATTACAATAACTTTCATTATTAATCTTCAACCTATAATAGAAACATATCAATAGTCATTTGTTCTTCTGTCTGATGATGGTAACAAAGTTGAAATGTTACACACTATTAATTTATTTGGATTAGGTCTTATTTTCTTGTAGCTATAACCTGTAATCCAAATTGTGTGCTTTATCATCGTGTATTTAAAAAAATATATATATTTTAAAAAAATTAAAAACAAGCACAAAAACTATGCGTCATATTGGCTGCCGCCTACAATCTCCCAGACTAAGGTCAGTAAAAATATGATAACAGCAGCTCTGCAAAATTAAGGAATGGATCTTAATGTGGCACATGACTGGTACAGAACAGGAGGGGCAAGTTCTGTCCTCCCAACAGTCTTTGATTTCCAGACTAAAGTCTGGTCATCTACGGACAATGACTTTCCAGAATGGTTGCAAGGTTTTCCCCCTATGTACTAAGTGCAATTCTCAACCTGCAACTTCAAAACACATTATTGACTGTATCGACTCATCCATTGATGAGCTCTACTCATTCCCAGCAGACACCATCAAGAAGCTCTATAAGCTTGATATCCTGATATGATTGAGTGGAGATAAGAAAGTAGAAGAAGGAATGGATATGAGCACATTAGGTATCATATAAGGTATATAGTTTCGGCATCTACACTGTAACCTCATTATAACAGCCTTTTATAAAAAGCTATTTATCTATAATCTAATTATAAGGTTTTAAGTCACAAATGTTTTAGCCATGATTATGATTACGGCATGTTTTTAACAGCATAAAATCTTGGTTCCAAATGGTGTTGTTAAATATAGAGGTTTGACTGTACAATAAAATAAGACCTAATCTAAATTATTTAATAGTGTATGACGTTTTGGCAACAGCATAGTTACCATCATCAGACAAAAGAGTAAATGCTGATGATGATGGTAACAATGCAGTTACCGAAACGTCACACACTATTAAATTATTTGTAATAAGGTTTTATTTTATTGTATCTATAATCCAAATTGTGTGCTTTATCAGGTTTGACTGTAGTTTGATGAAAATTTTTTTTTTTTTTTTAATTTGACACTGCGTTCAGGGTTAGACTTTGTGAGGGAGTACCAAGAGAAGGGAAGCATATTCTACAACTGTGCCCTGTGTCAATTCAAGTGTATGGAGTCAGCCATCAGGTCCCATGTGACTGGAGTCAACCACCAACTGGCCATGATGGTAGGTGAGGCAGTGAGAGAGGATGTACTGACAGACTGACTGATTACACCACAGAGGGAGTACAGGAAGGAGGACTACAACAAACTGACGGCCATGGATCCTGGTAAACTGCCCCACTTTGTCCACACCTGGGCCGTCAACTTCCATGCCAAATTTGGCCGGGGAACTGCAGTCTGTAGTCTGACTCCAGGTAAGATGTGGGTATGTTTGCTCTTATCAACTCTAATATCTCTCTTTGTCTTCTAGATCCATTTCCCCCTGAAGATGATGATATGTGAGTTGGCCAAACTTGAAGACCTCTCTCTCTCTCTCTTTTAAAAATGTATTTTTTTTTTTTAAATATCAGAGTCAATTTATGAATTTGGTATTCAGAACGCAAGAAAAAACTACTTCCCAAAGCAATCATAGTTTTGTTGTGATGTAAAAATTAGTTAATTATTGATTACAGTAGAACCTCTCCATGAGAGTACACTCATGCTAGAGGACACCTATCTACAAAAGACAGTTTTCATTTGCAAAATTACCATTTTTACTAATAAGCAACTCTCCCTAAAGGACATTTTGGCTCTGCAATTAGGTGTTTTTTACAGGGAGGTTCTACTATATATATTTATAATTTATTTTTATCTTTCCCAAACTATCTAATTTTATGAGTTAACTGAGTTTTAGCAAGTCATTGAAGCCATATATGGCATATACGAGGTGTGTTCAAAAAGTATCGCAACTTTTGTTTTTTTTTTCAAAAATTATTTATTTATTCATGAATACCTATTTTGTCCCCTTCAAAGTAATCCCCATGAGATATTATACACTTGTGCCAACGGTTTTTCCATTCTTCAAAGCACTTCAAAAAATCATTTTTTAAAATCTTTTTCAGCTCCTCCTTCGATGCCGTCTTTTTCTCGTCAAGTGTAGCGTAACGTCGTCTTTTCATGGGCCTCTTCAGTTTAGGGAACAAGAAAAAGTCACAGAGGGCCAGATCTGGGGAATACGGTGGCTGCGGCATCATTAGTGTGTTGTTTTTGGCCAAAAAGTCGCGCACAAGCAACGATGTGTGAGCAGGGGCGTTATCGTGGTGCAAAAGCCAATTTTTGTTCTTCCACAAATCCGGGCGTTTCTGGCGGATTGCTTCGCGCAAATTGTGCATAACTTGCAGGTAATATTCCTTATTGACCGTTCTACCCTGTGGCAAGAACTCATGATGCACCACGCCCCTGCAATTGAAGAAAACTGTCAGCAAAACTTTCACATTTGACCGAACTTGGCGCGCTTTTTTCGGTCTTGGTTCGTGCGGCAGCTTCCATTGAGATGATTGAGCTTTGGTTTCCACGTCATAACCATAAACCCACGCTTCGTCACCAGTTATGACCCTCTGGAGCAAATTTGGGTCGTCGCGGACAGAGTCCAACATCTCATTAGCAATGTTCATGCGATGCTGTTTTTGGTCGCAATTGAGCAATTTTGGTACGAATTTCGCGGCGACCCGTCTCATGCCCAAATCATCGATAAAAATCGAATGGCACGAGCCAATCGATATGTTTAGGTCCTCAGCAACTTCTCTAACGGTGATTCGACGATTGGCCAATATCATTTTCTCCACTTCATTAATTTTTTCGTCTTTTGTTGAAGTGCTCGGGCGTCCGGCATGCTCTTCGTCGTTAACATCTTGTCGGCCTTCTGAGAACATTCTGTACCACCGATAAACGTTGCTTCGGTCCAAGGTAGCTTCTCCGTATGCCACAGTCAACATTCGGAATGCATCCGCGCACTTAATTTTGTTTTTCACACAAAATTTGATACAGGTTCTTTGATCCATTTTTTTTTAATAGGTAAAAATCGAAGACGATCCAAAACACCTGCAAGCAAAGCAGCTGTCAACAATTAAGTGAACATTTAAAATGGCCGAGCTTGTCGGCATAAGTGAGAGACATGAGTACCAACATAAAGCCACAAAAAGATCGAAATTCGAATATACGTAACCCGCGAAAATTCAATATTCGCGATACTTTTTGAACACACCTCATAGTGCTGGGATAAACTTCACTTATTACTTGGACCTCTTTTAATTGGCTTCACCTCCTCTACCTGATGATACTTTTATATATTTATACCCATTAGTTACACTTATCTTTAAAATATATTGGCACTCGGAGGTTTTTTTTTATGTTTATATAACATTTTTGAAGTTGTTGAAATGTAGGTCCAAGCTGCCAGCCATGATGTCCATTGGTGATGCTAAAATAGAGATATTAGATCAATATCACTAGAATATATGCTCCATGATAGTTTTCTATCTTGACTCTATTTCTTTCTCAGCTTTCTGTATGGCTTCCCCCCAGGTCATGGTGGATTGGTTTCTGTATGGGTTCCCTCCAGGTGATTGTGGATTGGTTTCTGTATGGTTTCCCTCCGGGTGATGGCGGATTGGTTTCTGTATGGTTTCCCTCCAGGTGATGATGGATTGGTTTCTGTATGGCTTTTCTCCAGGTGATGGTGGATTGGTTTCTGTATGGCTTCCCTCCTGGTGATGGTGGATTGGTTTCTGTATGGTTTCCCTCCAGGTGATGGTGGATTGGTTTCTGTATGGCTTCCCTCCAGGTGATGGTGGATTGGTTTCTGTATGGCTTTTCTCCAGGTGATGGTGGATTGGTTTCTGTATGGTTTCCCTCCAGGTGATGGTGGATTGGTTTCTGTATGGTTTCCCTCCAGGTGATGGTGAATTGGTTTGCCTCCAGGTGATGGTGGATTGGTTTCTGTATGGCTTCCCTCCAGGTGATGGTGGATTGGTTTCTGTATGGCTTTTCTCCAGGTGATGGTGGATTGGTTTCTATATGGTTTCCCTCCAGGTGATGGTGGATTGGTTTCTGTATGGCTTCCCTCCTGGTGATGGTGGATTGGTTTCTGTATGGTTTCCCTCCAGGTGATGTTGGATTGGTTTCTGTATGGCTTCCCTCCAGGTGATGGTGGATTGGTTTCTGTATGGCTTTTCTCCAGGTGATGGTGGATTGGTTTCTGTATGGTTTCCCTCCAGGTGATGGTGGATTGGTTTCTGTATGGTTTCCCTCCAGGTGATGGTGGATTGGTTTCTGTATGGCTTCCCTCCAGGTGATGGTGGATTGGTTTCTGTATGGTTTCCCTCCAGGTGATGGTGAATTGGTTTGCCTCCAGGTGATGGTGGATCGGTTTCTGTATGGTTTCCCTCCAGGTGATGGTGGATTGGTTTCTGTATGGTTTCCCTCCAGGTGATGGTGGATTGGTTTCTGTATGGCTTTTCTCCAGGTGATGGTGGATTGGTTTCTGTATGGTTTCCCTCCAGGTGATGGTGGATTGGTTTCTGTATGGTTTCCCTCCAGGTGATGGTGGATTGGTTTCTGTATGGCTTCACTTCAGTTAATGGTGAATTTGTATGAATGTTGCATAGCCTTCAGAAAAAAATAAAGGATATCCAAATCAAAATGCAAAGCTTCACTCAAACCTTTTTAAACTAAAGAAAAATTATAATAAACTTTACTATAAAAATCAATATGAAAGTGTTTGAGAAAACTGGGCTAACTAGAAGCATGAATAGATGTGGGAAACAAATCAACCCAATGGAGAATGTATATTTTGTAGGGTCACCACCACACTGTATTATAACATCCATGACAGGTTGAGTGGGTGTTGCAGTGTCATCCTAGCCACACAAAAAGAGAAGCCAGAGCTGATTAACCTTGTCAGTGACAGTGAGGAGGAAGATCCTTCCCCTTCTATGGAAGACGGGGTGGGTTGATTGCTACACCCTTCCACTCACAATTACCAATATCTATACTAGATCCCACACAAGGTATTGTAGCCTGTATATGTGTGGATATTTCAGTATCACCCTGCCATCTTGAGGGTTTGGTAAAAACACTTTATAGAATACCTCTTTATTTGGCCTGCTTGGTGAAAGTTGGTTATACAGTAGAACCTCCCTGTAAAGGACACCTAATTGCAGAGCCAAAGTGTCCTTTAGGGAGAGGTGTTCTCTTACTGGAAAGCTACTAAATAGTAAAAATGGTCATTTTTCAAATGAAAACTGTTCTTTGTGAAGAGGTGTCCGGCATGTCCGCTAAAGAGAGGTTCTACTGTACCTTGTGATCTTTGGTGAGAGACTGTTCTATATACACAATTCACAGACATAAATATTGGTTACTACTGATAATAACAACCAATTTTTACTTGTTGTAAAAATGATTTTTATAACAGCAACTTGTATATATCTTCATAAAATTGAAGAGCCCAAAAGGTTTCAAGTCCTAATTATTTTAACCATGGTGATATCACATTAGATTCAACATAAATTTTTATATGGATTGTTCCATATCAATATATATATGGAATATATATATATATATATTATATAATCTAAAAATATTATATAATCTAAAAACCTCAAATATTTCTATATTTAAAAAAATATATACTTTATTTTATTCATTGATAATTTTATTTTTTTGTTATCATCGTTTTTAGAAAGACTTTCAGTTTAGTTGTTTAGTTTCGTTGTATAGTTTTGTTGTAAATATGCGTAGTTAACCAATCAATCCTTTTAAATCACTAATATAGGATTAACTTATAAATTCTATATAATGTGAAAACTAACTAATGTGTATTCTTTCCTCAAGTAATTGAAAATAAAAGCTACTTGACGGTAAATAATTATCTTTTTTTATCACGACTGCACCTCAACCCTTTATCTTATCGATCCTTTGTCTTATCAAGCCTTATCTAACCACAACAACCAAAATATTCATAACATATATATATATATATAGATGGAAAATTTGCCGGGAGGAAATTAATCCATAGAAGCAATGGGCGTTTGACGTTTATTTTGACGGGAGAGGCGCCCATTGCTTCTATATATATATATATATGTAGTAATCCAGAGGTGGAATGTACTGGGCAGTCGTGGTAGTGGGTGCGTGTTGGGATTCCCGCACTGGGACAGCAAGAGACAGAGGCAGGTCTAGATGGTAACTCCAGGAAGGTAGAGGTAGACCACGGACGTCACGGATGCCCTACATCGCGGATAGGGGTGAGAAACCCGACCGTATGACGGTGTCGCTCTGAAAACCAACTAACTGACTACTAACTTTTGTCCCATCTTGGGGGGCTTTTATATTGGACGCTCGCAGATGGCGGCGAGTTCTGATTGGCTCCCGTAATCACGCCACCTGTCAAGCGCTGGGTTATTTATTATGTCTGACCACCTGTTGACGGGGTAATTGAACTCATTATCATAAACACCTGTTCGTCTGGGTTGTTTATCACGTCTGGCCTTTGTCGTCTGGACTACCTCTACTCCTTTTGTTTTATTTGTCACTTCTATTGTTACAAGTTTGATACATGTTTTATATAGATATGGGGCAGTGTTGGGCATTAAAAAATTATTTTTCAATTAAATTGAAGTGCAATTAACAATTAATTAATTGTTAATTAGAAAAGTACAATTAACAATTAATTAATTGTTAATTGTATGAATACAATTAACAATTAATTAATTGTTAATTGTAAAAATATTATTAACAATTGATTAATTGTTAATTGTGAAAATTACAATTAACAATTAATCAATTGTTAATCTTTAATAAATCATTTTAATTAATATTTGCCCAACACTGCCTGAGATAAAAAGTGTTTTTATTAAATACAACACACCTTTACCATCGTCAGCTGCAGTTGAACGCCTTTTTTCTTTTGCGACAATGACAAATCTGCCAAAGAGTCACAAATTGTCGGACAGCATGTTCGAGAAGAGAGTGGTACTGAAATGCAGTGTTGGGCATTAAAAAAATATTTTTCAATTAAATTGAAGTGCAATTAACAATTAATTAATTGTTAATTAGAAAAGTGCAATTAAGAATTAATTAATTGTTAATTGTATGAATACAATTAGCAATTAATTAATTGTTAATTGTAAAAATACAATTAACAATTGATTAATTGTTAATTGTGAAAATTACAATTAACAATTAATCAATTGTTAATCTTTAATAAATCATTTTAATTAATATTTGCCCAACACTGATATGGGGTTATGATAAATGTTATAAGAAGGTTGTGATCTAACTAGCTCAAAATATACTACATATATATATATATATATATATATATACAGTAAAACCCCGCTAATACGAACCCTGGATATAACGAACCTTCCCTTATAACGAACCCACGCCGATTCCCAATTCCATTCCATTGAAAATACCATCGTTATAACGAACTTTGCCTTTTTTTAAAATAACGAACTACCCTATAACGAACCTATTTTTGGTCCCAAAATAATAAAATCTATTAAAAATACTATGCTTATAACGAACTTAGAATTGTAATTTAAAAAAAAATTAGAACAACAAAATTTTGAGCATGTTTCAACTCGCGGATCGCGATTTCAAAACAATAAATTTAGCGGCATTGTTTGTTTTGATTTTTGCACTTTATTTTGCTGCATTTTATATAAATTTTTACACATTATACTTTTTATTAAATAGAATATCTTTGCATCCATTAAATTTGAAATATAAAAAATGCAAATGGCTTCCAAATTGAAGAAAACAAAGGCATTAAAAAAAAAAACGTTATTTCTTTTTTTAAAAAAAGGCCATTTTTAGAACTTTTCAAAGCGAAACAACACAGGCAAAATGTTAAGAACATATTAAAATAAGAGAATATAACTTTTCTATAATGAAAGATAAAATATAAAGCTATTAAAAATTGTTACAAAGAGGAATCAACCTCAACTTTTGCCGCGATCGTACGTTTTAGGGCTACAAAAAAAAAAAAAAAAAAAAAAGAGTCCAAATAAACGGTCCCATGATGAAACAAAAACTATTTTTATGCAATCAACTATGCAGCAATGTTTTGCATGACAGGTTTAAAAAAAAAAAAAAAACGAAATCTAGACCTAGAAGAATATGTGGAAACATGAAATGGAAGAAAAACACTAACTTTCTTTGAATGGTGCAATGCTTGAAGAGTCCTTTGAAGCAACAAGGTATTAGAGCCATTTTTTTCAAGTAAACATTGTATTATATAATGTGATAATGATGTTTTAAAATCATTTTATATCTTTAATATATATTTAATAAAACTTTGCCTAGGATTTTCTTGATTTTGAAATTAGACATAGAGATGCATGTATGCTAATGACAAGAAGAACCTATCATCTAATGATTTCTATTATTATTCAGTATTAATATAAGGAAATTCGGCAATTAAGGGAATTAAAACAAAGTGACCACTATTAATAGGCAGCCTTTTCCTGTGTGTATGGCTGTCCTTTAATTATACGGTCTAAAATTTTTGAAAAGTACAAAAAAATGGCCAAACCGTGGCTATAGTGAACCGTGGCTATAGTGAACCAAAAGCTCTGACCCATTGGGGTTCACTATAGAGGGGTTTTACTGTAGATGGAAATTTTGCTGGGAGGATATTGATCTAAAAAGACAAAGGTCACCCCTCCTGTCAAAGGCCCAGCCACTTTGCCAGCTAAACACCTCTTTGGCAGATTGTGAAAATTCCATTAGATCCCTTGTGGATCTCATTGAATAAAGTCCGCCCTAGACTGACGAAGGCCATTAGCCCAAAACCATGGTCTCTAGGTGGACACTTTTTAGTTTGCCAAAGCTGGTGTTGCAACTTTGTCACCGACCCGAGGCCGCTAGTTTGCGGCGACGGTCAATAGATGGCGTCTAGTTCTGACATCTATTTTGATGGGAGAGGTGACCTTTTTCTTTTTAGATTTATATATATATATATATATATATATAGCTATAAAGAGGCACCAATCCCTTTAATTCTACTTCAGAATGATTCCATGTCCTAGTAAAAACCTTTACAAGTGGTGATAAGGAATGAGCCATAACACCAGTTTAGGAAAATTCAGATAAAAAAAAAAAACCTTTATACTATGGTTTCGGGCTAAGGCCCTCATCAGTACAGGGAGACAGCTTCAATTTTATAAAACCTACGAGAGAGGTTATGAAATTGGCCAAATTTACCAAAAAGGTGTTTAGGATGAAGTGGCAAGGGCCAATTTTCTGCCTAGAATCTATATATATAATTGCCTTATTTTGTCTGTCTGAAGCTCACGGATAGAATGCGCGCCCATTGGCTGCCGGCGAACACGTGATCTCCCTGCCCCCCTCTAGACAACCCTGTTATCAGCTGTGTGATACATACACCTGTCTATAGCGGCCATTCTAGACAACCCTGTTATCAGCAGTGTGTTACATCCACCTGTCTATACAGACCACCCTGTCTATAGCGGTCACTTTAGGCAACCCTGTTATCATCAGTGTGTTACATTCACCTGTCTATACAGACCACCCTGTCTATAGCGGTCACTTTAGGCAACCCTGTTATCATCAGTGTGTTACATTCACCTGTTTATACAGACCACCCTGTCTATAGCGGTCACTTTAGGCAACCCTGTTATCAGCAGTGTGTTACATCCACCTGTCTATACAGACCACTCTGTCTATAGCGGCCACTCGAGACAACCCTGTTATCAGCTGTGTGATACATCCACCTGTCTATACAGACCACCCTGTATATAGCGGCCATTCTAGATAACCCTGTTATCAGCTGTGTGATACATACACCTGTCTATAGCGGCCACTCTAGACAACCCTGTTATCAGCTGTGTGATACATCCACCTGTCTATACAGACCACCCTGTCTATAGCGGTCACTTTAGGCAACCCTGTTATCAGCAGTGTGATACATTCACCTGTTTATACAGACCATCCTGTCTATAGCGGTCACTTTAGGCAACCCTGTTATCAGCAGTGTGTTACATCCACCTGTCTATACAGACCACTCTGTCTATAGCGGCCACTCGAGACAACCCTGTTATCAGCTGTGTGATACATCCACCTGTCTATACAGACCACCCTGTATATAGCGGCCATTCTAGATAACCCTGTTATCAGCTGTGTGATACATACACCTGTCTATAGCGGCCACTCTAGACAACCCTGTTATCAGCTGTGTGATACATCCACCTGTCTATACAGACCACCCTGTCTATAGCGGTCACTTTAGGCAACCCTGTTATCAGCAGTGTGATACATACACCTGTCTATACAGACCACCCTGTCTATAGCGACCACTCTAGACAACCCTGTTATCAGCTGTGTGATACATCCACCTGTCTATACAGACCACCCTGTCTATAGCAGCCACTCTAGGCAACCCTGTTATCAGTTGTGTGATACATCCACCTGTCTATACAGACCACCCTGTCTATAGCGGCCACTCTAGGCAACCCTAGGAAGCAAGATGTATACAAGGTGTAGACAAGATGAAGATCTAGATGAAGATTAAAACGTTTTTTAAAATATATTCGCACTCGGGTAAAACCCGGGCGTTGCCCGGGCCATTCGTCTAGTACAACATAAAAGATATGGAAGGATCATATTCATGTATCTAAAGATTGATGGGAGAGTTGCTTCTTTAGGTACATGAAAATCATTTTCCCATAACTTTGTTATATATACAGTTAAACCTGTGTCTATAGCGCCCCCTCTTGGGACTCACCAAAATAGTGTGCTATAGAGAGGGGATGCTATAGACAGGTCACTTTTTATGTAAAATGTTCACATTTTAATGTTTAAAATCGGGCGCTATAGAGAGGAAGGCGCTATTTAGAGGGGGCGCTTTAGACAGATTTAACTGTATATTTATATACCATCTTCCAGTATAACTTTAAGTTATATATATTTAATCTAAAGTTGTGGGAGGATGTCACTCATACTGCCCCTGTACTGTTGAGGGCCCAAAACAATGTTCGGCCATCAGAGTTTGCCAAATTTGGTATAGTGGCCTTGTCATCAACCCGGGTTCACTAGCTTGCTGAGACAGTCAATAAATGGTGCCTAGTTTTAGCATCTATTGTGACAGGAGAGGTGACTTTCACTTTAAAGATTACATCCCTTACAAGTAGTCTAACTTCCACTTTTGCTAGTTACAAGGTAATAAGACCAAATAAAAAAATTATATAGTGTGTTCTGTACACACTATTTATTTATTCGGATTTGGTCTTATTACCAAGGTTATAATCCAAATTGTTTCTTATCATGATAAAGCACAATTTGGATTATAGATTATAATAAAAGAAAATAATACCTAATCCAAATAATTTATTAGTGTGTGACGTTTCGGCAACAACATTGTCACCATCATCAGACAAAAGAATAAATCTAATAAATGAAATCTAAAATATTCTTTTGTCTGATGATGGTGACAATGTTGTTGCCGAAACGTCACACACTAATAAATTATTTGGATTAGGTCTTATTTTCTTTTATTGCTTCTTATCACTTTTGCTAGTCCTTCTCTAGGTGTCCTAGGTGAATTGTTGTGGATTCTTCTTGAACATCTTCAATAGTATTGTTCTTCACATATGGATCATTAAAGTCAATGTTCCCCATGAGATTTACAGGGTTTTGAAATATCTTATTTCTTCTGTGTGAACAGTTGTCAGCTTCATCTCTCCAAAGCAGCACTGTTTGTCCAGGATTGTTGACCTACACATTGATAACCCAGTTTAACAATCTTTCTAATCTAGAGTATTCCTTTGGCCTTCCCTGTTTGACAATCATTTTATTTTTGTAATGTTTCTCTAGTAGTTTTTTTTTGTTGTGTTTATCAAGAGATTCCAGGAGAAGAAAGTCCTTCACTTTGTATAATCAAGAAGAGCAATGTATAAATTGACTCCATTTTTTTTTTGTTGATTTTTTAATTGAATGTTTTTTTTTCTACCTTTTTTTCCATTAGATTGATAATGGCGAAGACTTGTGACAACATGATTGAAGTTCATTTGGAAATTGAATGCTTTACTAATTACCTGAAGTCCTTTATCAGAAAATAACAAAAAATTTGGAATCCCATGTCTTGAAGTGGTGGGGTTGCTTTTTTTGTTTTTAATATCAAATTTGGGCTTTATTTTACCTTGCTGCCACCCAGCACATCGTTACAAGACTAATGTAGAATTGGTCACACTCTATTGCCACACAAGGCCAAACTATTTCTTAGAATAAAGAAGATGGTATATATATAATCTCCCTATTTGTTAATACAGTTCAACCTCCATGAGAGAACACCTCTCTACAAAGGACACTTTTCATTTGCAAAATTACCATTTTCACAATTTAACAACTCTCCAGTAAGAGGACACTTTGACTCTGCAATTAGGTGTCCTTTACAGAAAGGCTCTACTGTATATGAAAATTCACAGGATAGGAAGAAGAGTTTATTTCATTAGCATCAATATGAAAGAAACTTTTCACCCTGTCTTGTGATTTTTTCTTCATTTTCTAGTGGGTTTGTTTGAAGATTGAAAATATTTCAAACTTGATTATATACACTGCGTGACATTGAAAATGGAACACCAAGAAATAGTGGCCAGAAAATTATGCAAATTTCAGGGTAGACGCGCCTAACCGAGTTATGCAAATGATGTAAAATGCGCAGCTCTCGTGCGCACATGGAGTAAGATATAAGGGAAGGAACTTGCAGAAAGGACAGTATTCGTGTCGTTATTTCTTCAAGGAAAATCATTGTAGAAATTTTGTTCTTGTGTCAAAAGACACGTGTAATAACAGAGAATGCCAGGTCATCGTAAACGGAGGCAGTTCAAGCAGACAGACGCTTTTACGAGGGGCATGGTGATCGGACTGAAAAGGGCAGGTTGGTCCATACGTCAAATCGCAGCTGATACACACCTTGGTGCATCCACGGTGCATCGACTGTGGAGAAGATGGTTGGAACAAGGAAATGTGGCAATTTATAGGAATGTCGGTGCAACCAGAGTGACGTCAGCACGTGTGGATCGGCGTATCCTTCGACAAGCAGTGGCGGCCCCACAAGCCACTTGTACCGCCATCCTGCAACATGTGCAAGACACCCTAGATCATTCCATCTCGACCAGAACCATTTCCCGTCGATTGGTTGCTAATGGCTTGCACTCATGCCGTCCGCTAAGAAGACTGCCATTGACCCCACCGAATAGGCGCCAACGTTTGGAATGGTGCCGGGCTAGATCGACGTGGATGACGGAATGGCACAGGGTCGTGTTCTCAGATGAGTCGCGTTTCTGCTTGTCCAGTGATAGTTTCCGTGTACGTGTGTGGCGTCGACGTGGAGAAAGGTCCAATCCGGCAGCAATTGTGGAACGCCCCACCGTGCGACAACGTGGAATCATGGTTTGGGGTGCAATCGCGTATGATTCCAGGTCACCTTTACTTCGTATTCAGGGCACTATGACGGCCCAACGATACGTTGATGATGTGCTGCGACCGGTGACACTCCCCTACCTTCAGGGGGTACCCAATGCCCTTTATCAGCAGGATAACGCCCGACCGCACACTGCTCGCATTAGCCAACAAGCTCTGCAAGATGTACAGATGCTTCCCTGGCCACCGTACTCTCCTGATCTCTCACCAATCGAGCACGTCTGGGACATCATTGGACGCCGTTTGCATGCCTTGCCACAGCCGCGTTCAGAAGACGAACTGTGGCAAATGGTTGAGAGGGAATGGAGAGCCATCCCTCAGGACGCCATCCATACTCAGATTGACTCTCTACCTAGACGTGTTGCTGCGTGCATCGCCGTCCGCGGTGGTCCTACTTGCTACTAAGCCGACGCCGTTCTCGCTCTGTATTATGACTATCATTTTGAAATAAAGATCACTTATTGTTCGTCCCTGTCTCTCTCTGTCTGCCGAGTTTCATCACTTTCTGGCCACTATTTCTTGGTGTTCCATTTTCAATGTCACGCAGTGTTGGTTGGTTAAATAGCAAAATAGAAACCAGTATATATAGAAAACCAACGCATACAGGCAAATATCTCAATTTTAATTCATTTGGCCCCATTAATCATAAAATATCCATTATAAAAACACTATCAAAAAGAATTTCCACCCATTGCTCCTCAAATATTAAAAATAATAAAGCCGAACAAAACATATTTTACAATGAGATGAAAAATAATGAATATCCTTCAAATTTCATCAAGAAACATATATATAAGCCCACCAACAGTCCTACAAACAATAGTGAAGAACCGAATAAATACTGTGCACTGCCATACAATTATGGCATTGAAAGAATAACAAGAATACTTAAAAATTACAATATCAAAACCCGATACAAAACCACAGCAAATCTGAAAGAAATTCTACGCCATCCAAACACTAAACATAATAGCATTCATCAATTTAAATCAAAAATAGTATATCGCATTCCATGCAAATCATGCCCTGCAACATACATAGGAGAAACCGGTAAAACTCTTGAAGAAAGAGTAAATCAACACAAAACAGCTTTTAAAAACCATAGCCCATTATCACTTTTAGTAGATCACGCACTCAAACAGGACCATATACCAAATTTTGAAAAAACAGAAATTATATATAACAACATTCAAGATAAACATTCAAGACTCTTTTTAGAAAGTTGGACCTCAATGAAAGATACCAACAGTATTAATAGAAAAATTGACATACCTCCGTTATATCTACAGTTCAAATCGATTTAAAATTATTTTATTATACTTATTAGGAATCATATATTATTTTTTAATTTTTATAAATGTACATATATAGTCTATTCTTATTAATATTTTTTGTGTGTATATATTTTAAATTTTATCCCCACAGAGTTACAAATATTTATATATCGTCGCGTGAAGGCATCACGTGATGAACCAAAGCAGTTCAAAAACAAGAAAAGCCCTGACGAAGTTAGGCGTATAGCCTATTGAAATATTGGCATTAATATTAAATAAAATGTTCATTTTATTTTTGATCCAAAATATGCTATTCAATTAATATATATATATATATATTTTTTTTTTCTTATCAATCCTCCTTAATTATTCATATTCATCTGATACTAGTGCCAACTATTTCAGACATGCTGTGATAGTTTTCTTATTTAGACTCTTCTTTGTCTCATGATAGTAAAAAGGATAGTTTTTGAAACATCACAAGTTTTAACTTTTGTTTATCATAATGGTGGATGTAAATTTGAGCAATCCACATATTCACAGTAAAAGATCTGAAGATAGCAGGGAGTGTAGTAGAGTGTTGAGGTAGTCTTATTTTCCAGCTATGCATTGGTTAATATTTAAACTTGGGATAAATTCACACCTTTTGTGTTGGAAGATGAGTAGAATACTCTTAAGATTTCCCATTAGATGAGTCACCTCTGTAGAATCAAACCTAACACAACCAACCAACTCTCCAAGGCTATCCATGTGTGAAGTGGCATAACCTGGGGTGAGCTACACATAGCTACCTACTCATATCAATGATGTCAAATGGAGCAAATTACATCAAGGTGTTTTGTCCAGGTTTAAGCAAACCCCTATTTATTGTAAAACTAGCGGACGTACCCGGCTTCGCCCGAGGTTTTACCCGAGTAAAGGTTTGTCTAACGAACATTTGTTAAAACAATTCTCTATAAACTTATAAAAAAAGAGATATACAGTAAAACCCCGCTAAGACGAACCATGGATATAACGAACCTTCCCTTATAACGAACCCATCGAAAATCCCAATTCCATTCCATTAAAATTACCATCGTTATAACGAACTTTTCACTTTTCAAACTAGCGAACTATCGCTATAACGAACCCAATTTTGGTCCCAAAATATTAAATTCTATCAAAAATACCATGCTTATAACGAACTTCTAATTTTAATTCCAAAATTATAATTTTCAAAACTAATTAAAATTTTGTGTGAGCTCTAGCTCACAGATCGCAATTCAAAACAAAGAATTTAGCAACATTGGGTGTTTTTATTTACGTTCTATTTTTATACTGCGCCCTTTTATAAATTTTTCATGCCTTATTGAAAACTAAATTTCTTAACTCTACATTAGGAAAATTCCTCTTAAAACATGATTTAAATTATTAAAACCAGTTTTAAAAGATAATGGAAGTGCCAAAGAAAAAGTCGCTCATACCAAGATATCACTTGAAAAGAAATTAACCATCATAAAAGCTATTGAGAGTGGTACATCGCAAGCAGAACTTCGGAAGAAAATGAAAATGAGCAAAAGTAGCATTTCTACGATATGGGGCAAAAAGGAAGACTATAAAAAAAAATGCTACAAAGAGGAATCAATCCCAACTATTGCCGCTATCGCCAGTGTCATTATCCACTTTTAGAAGCCTTGTATACGTGGTTAGTACAAGCTAGGCTTCATTTAAAAAAATGAAGATTTCTTTGCTAGATATGAAACCAAATTTTTGACGAATATGTTAAAGCAGAAAAAAATAACAGACTTCTTCAAGTAAGCCTTTGTATCCTATATTGTAATATAATATTTATTTATATAAAATATATTGTTATACCTTTTAAAATATTATTAATAAAGTTTTTATTTAATTTTTATATATAAGGTATACTTTTCTTGGATTTTTTTTACATATGGGGGGCAGGTTGCATTTATACTAATTAAATTATCAGAGGAACTGATCAAAAAGGCAATATTTTCACATGATTTTGTTTTTATTTTAATATATAGAAATAGGTTAATTTAGGGGGAAAAAAGCAGCCAATATTAAGAGGTAGCCTTTTTTTTTTTTTTTTTTTTTTTGCGCATGCCCTTTAATTATATCCTCAAAAAAAAATTAAATACCCAAACCGTGGCTATAGTGAACCGTGGCTATAGTGAACCAAAAGTCCCGTCCCAATGGGGTTCACTATAGAGGGGTTTTACTGTATTTTGATAATTTGAAACTCGTAAATTTGAATCTCTCGATAAAGTGAACATTTTTTCCCGGTCCCTGTGTGCCGTGTCATCCTGAATTTTGTCTTTCATAATTTTCTACATTACAAAATCATCGTTTTATCTAGTGAACATATTTTCCCGGTCCCTTGATAAATACTCGATAAGTTGAATAAAATCATGGTCGTGAATCTTTCGATAAAGTGATTATTTTTTCCCGGTCCCTGTGTGCCGTGTCATCCTGAATTTTGTCTTTCCTAATTTTCTACATTACAAAATCATCGTTTTATCTAGTGAACATATTATCCCGGTCCCTTGAAAAATACTCGATAAGTTGAATAAAATCATGGTCGTTTATGGAAGATGGACGTAGTTCCCGGAGGTCACCCGCCCCCCGCGCGCCAGGACCTCTTGATCCCTCTGATTGGCCGGCGGCCGGACGGGGGGCGGGGCAGACCTAAGCCTATCTCCGTCGCAAGGTGGCGCTGCTTGCGAGTTAAAGCTACAAATCTGCAAATAACTCTAAGGATATTAAAGATATTCAAGATATTATTTTTCGTAAACCTTTCCGGGGATATGCCTAATAATATTCCAAAATTTCACGGCGATTGGATGTACGGTTTTTGAATCTATAGAGTACACACAGACAAACAGACAGACAGACAGACAGACATTCAATTTTATATATATAGATATGCAGTGTAGAGTGTGTGAGACAGCGAAGGCTGGCGGAGCAAATGAAGTGCACCAATCAAGCCGAGGCAGACTCCATGCTGAACCTGGCCACCTTCCTGATGGGCAAATGTCTGGAGTACGACCTGCGGGGTGTGGTGCCTGAGGACAAGGTAGGTCTGTCTGTTCCTACATGTCCCCCAACTTACTGACTGACTGGGGGTGGGCTAGCTGCAGGAGGTGGTCAAGTCCAACACTGCCTGGAACCTACAGCACTGCCGGGGATTCTTCCGCCAATATTCCCTGGGCTCACACCAATAAACTCCTTTCCTCAGGGAAACATTTCTTGTTTTTTGTCTCTACCTCTACTTCATTGACTCTCTGAGATAGTATGCCCAATTGGAATTTTTTATTCTCTTTTTCTTACAAGTAGTCTAACTTCCACTTTTGCTAAATTCTTCTCTAGGTGTCCTTGGTGAACTGTCGAATCTTCTTGAACATCTTAAATTGTTTTCTGTGAAAAATAGACACTTCGGCCAGTTTGAGTTTTTTATTTTATCAACGTTTCGACAAAAATATTTTGTCTTCGTCAGGAGAAATAAAAAAAAAATAAAGCATTTGGCAAGGCGTTAAAAATTGTTCTGAGTTTGCAAGGGTGTTCTCACGTGAGAATTAGAATTATCACGTATCAATTCTCACGTGAGAACACCCAGAACAATTTTTAACGCCTTGCCAAATACTTTATTTTTATTTATTTATCCTGACAAAGACAAAAGATTTTTGTCGAAACGTTGAGAAAATAAAAAACTCTAACTGGCCGAAGTTTCTATTTTTCACAGAAATATGAATGCCGGCCAGGCAACCTCTATCTTCAGGATCTTAAATAGTATCATTCTTCACTTATGGCCCATTAAAGTCAATGTTCCCCAATAAATAAATAGTGTGTGATGTTTTGGTAACAACGCTGTTACTGAAATGTCACATACTATTTATTTATTTGGATTTGGTCTTATAACCTTGTAGTTCTAATCTATAATCCAAATTTTGCCTTATCAAGTTTTTTTTTTAATCCCTAGTACACGTGGTACAGGCCATGATAATCATGGTGGGTAGTTAGCGACTGCTTTTACTGTAAGCGCACCACATGTCTACACATGTGAAAAGCAGTTCGACTTTGCACTTACAAATGTGCCAGAGCCCCGTTTGGTTACTTGTACTCGCTGGTGGGGTTGGACTTTTGCAAGAATCGGGGGCCATTGGAGCATTTTTTTTTTTAAACAGAAAAAAGTGTCCAATGTGGGAATCGAACCCGGGTCATAGTGATCGAAAACCAAACGGTTTAACCAGCCTTCCACCGATCCCCTTATCAAGTATGTCCAATTAATGATAAAACACAATTTGGAATATAGTTACAAGAAAATAAGACCTAATCCAAATAAATTAATAGTGTGAAGTTTCGGTAACAGCGTTGTTTCGATAGATCAGACAAAAGAATAAATGAGAAAAAATATCACAGCATGTTCTTAAATAATACTGTTATCAAGTGTGTAAACAAGATAGTTGATAAGAAGATTTCAAAAAAATTTCCACTTCTAATTCTAAAAATGATATTTCAGGTTTTGGCTTAGAAAACTATTTTTTTCTTATCTGCTCACTTTTTTACACACTTGATAACAGTACTATTTAAGAACATGCTGTGGTATTTTTTCTTATTTATTCTTTTGTTTGATGATGGTAACAACGCTGTTACCGAAACGTTACACTCTATTAATTTATTTGGATTAGGTCTTCTTTACTTGTAGCTATGTCCATTTAATTATGGCTTCCATTTACTTGTGTGATTTGTTGGTATTACAAGTTCCAACCATATCACTCTGTATTCTTACTTCTCTAATGAATGAAGACATTAATATGTGAATGTTTCTTTTCACAAATAAATCAAACTTCTACTGTCCTTACTGCTATGAAAAAAATATATATTGGGAGGGCTTGGCTCATCAGTGGTGAACCCTCCCAGCGGTTTCACCAATTTAATCTACCAGACTGCCTCTTTAGAGCTCTAATACTGTATTGGATCATTCTGCTTTTATATGCTACACTGAATGGTGGAATCTTAGAAATGAGCTAAGTCCTCCCAATATATTTTTTCATCGCAGTAAGGACAGTAGAAGTTTGATTTGTTCAATTTTTTTTGTACGCAGGAACAAAATTATAACAGAAAAACATTCATTCGAGCAGAAAACAAAAGCCAGATCATCTTTCTATAAAAATATCGCTTCTCAGACACAAAGTTTGGAGTGGGACGTTTCACAAAAGTGACATCCACGGTGCCAATTTATAATTGTAACGAATAGTATTTGAATAAAAACATTTAATCGGGTAAAACCTGGGCGTTGCCCGGGTCATTCGGCTAGTTCATTATATATACGTAGATGGTATGTTTCTGCTTTGTATTAATTTATTCCTACTTCTTTTGTTTGGGAGTGTGAGAATAGTTCAAACCTTTATACATATTTAATATTTTATCCAAGCATATTGAACTTGTAATAAAGTCACCACACCTTTTGTGTTTAAAGAAGAGTAGAATACATTAAGATTCCCCCTTTGTATATATATATGTTATATTAAAGTATTTTATTTAAAATTATATTTCATAGATACAAATACTCTGTTAAATCGACCACCAGAGGTCACTCTCCCCTATAAAAACTTGTTGTTGTTGTTTCCCGATGGCCGGCTCAAAACTTTTGTACATTATAAAAATAAGTATTTCATTTTTTTATTCTTACGCCTTAAGCCAGGCAGTATTTTTACCAAAATATGTTTTTATATATCCCATAAGCACAATTAAAGCATATTGTGATTCAATCTTCATTTTATTATCTTTTCCACGACTGTATATTTCAAAGTATTCCAAAATCAAGCAGAAATCTCATTTTTTTTATCTAACATATATGTATGTAATATTATAAAGAATATTGTCTAATAAATAATTATGTACCATGTTGGATATAATGTATTCTGTATGGATTCAAATAAAGATGGCAGTCAAAGGACGTGGAGATGGAAGAAGTAGAAGAGAAAAGAACGACAGATCCAAGTCGTGTATCTAGGTCACTTAGAACAAAGAGGCCCTCATATTCCAGAGTTGAATGTCCTGAGAGATTGGGATGTTAGGCAAAGCTCCTTCCCGACCAACCATCATGGCCGACAGAGACAAGGACCAATCAAAGGTCAAGCAGGGTCCCACATGACCCAAGCCGGGGGGTGGGGCTACCAGAGTTCGGTCGGTAACGTGTGTGTCAAGACGTGTGTGTGCATCTTCTCAAAGTAGTGCCTCGAGGTCCAAGATGTGAGTCATCTCAATCCAATTTAATCGCGAAAATCCTTCCATCTCCTCTCCCGAGCCGCCAATGATTAATATTCCGAGGTGTTTTGTGATTCATTAATCGATATAGTGTGCCGATTTTTTCATCCACCGCCATTGATAACGACTGCCCAAACATACAAAATCCCATCCACTCCCGAGGATTCTCAGGACAAAGCACTTTATCACAGTGAAGTCGACAAGCATTTTTTATATATTATAGAGAGTCGATAAGATTCTCAGGATCCTTTTCCCATATATCACATGTATATATACAATAGAATCAAACCTAACACAACCAGGTACAGTAAAACCTCCCTTTAGAGGATACCTTCGCTAGAGGACACCTTTCCACAAAGGGCAGTTTTCATTTGCAAAATTACCATTTTTACTATTTAGCAACTCTCTGATAAGAGGACACCTCTCCCTAAAGGACACATTGGCTCTGTAATTAGGTGTTGTCCTTTACAGGGAGGTAGTTCTACTATATAACCAACCAACCTTCCAGGGCTATCCATGTGTGTAGTGGTATAACCCTGGGTGAGACATACATAGCCAGCTATCCACATCAGACAAAGATCAATGATGTCAAATTCGAACAAATTATATCAACATTTTATTCCCAGTTTTTGGGCAATCCCTATTTATAGAAACATATTTTATATAGCTCATAAGTTTACTGAGTTCTATATTTATGATCAATAACAAGGGCTATTTTGGATTTAATTCAAAGCTTTATTTTAAAAAAATAAACTATATTTTTTTCGAGAAGCCAAACATTTATATATTTTTTTAAGAAGTTACTCAAGCGGTAGATGTGTAGCTTCGTAGTGCTACCAAGGTGGACTCTTGATTTTTCTGGGCTCAGATTTTATGAATTGGGTATATGTAGTCATATGGGGCGTTTCTATTTTTCTATATATTGATGCTATTCTTAATAATTATTGAGGACAAACTTTCTAAGAATACTTTCCTTGTTTGATAGGGTAGTTAATGATTATTATTTCATTTTTAATCATAAGTCTAGATGTCGGCAGGTTCAATAGAATTTTATAAATATATATGTTGTACAGTAGAACTACCTCCCTGTAAAGAACACCTAATTGCAGAGCTAAACTGTCTTTTAGGGAGAGTTGTTCTCTTACCAGAGAATTTCTAAATAGTAAAATTGGTAATTTTGCAAATGAAAACTGTCCTTTGTAGAGAGGTGTCTGCTAAAGGGAGGTTCTACTGTATAATAATAAAAGTTAATAAAGTGTTTGCCATTATGGTAGTTCTTAAATAAAAGGTAATCATTAATTGTTACAAACTTTTATTGATCAAAGTAATTTTCATCTGTATCTTTGACAACATTTTTCCAGCTTCAATTGATTTAAATTTCCTGTACATTAATTAAACCATTTAAAAGGTTTCCAGAGATGAGTTTATTTTTATCTTAAAACCATCTCAAGCTTTTGGGCATCTCTGCCCTTCTACAGGAGAACATATATATCGATTTTAAACACAAGGTAATAAAACCAAATCCAAATAAATAAATAGTGTGTGATGTTTCGGTAACAACACTGTTACCGAAACATCACACACTATTTATTTATTTGGATTTGGTTTTATTACCTTGTGTTTATAATCTACTAGCCGGATGACCCGGGCAACGCCCGTGTTTTACCTGATTGAATGTTTTGATTCAAATACTATTTGTTACAATTATAAATTGGCGCCTTATATAAACGCATATGTTAGTTAATAACTATAGCCTATGTGCTTTATCTGTCTATGTACTGTTGGCTTCCGTAGGCGTCTCTTACTGGGAAAAAGAAAGAGAGGATTCCATTTGGTTATTAACTAATATATGCATTTATTTGAGGAGCGACCCGCACCAACACAATGGTTACAAAAACGAAAAAGCGAGTGGGGGGGGGGGGCAAAGGTGGCGTGATCGTAGCCGACCAATAGGAGGGCGCCATTCCAAAAAAAAAGCAAACGGTGACAGAGATGACTGATGAAGAATGACGCTCGTAACTGTATATTGAATAATCCAAATTGTACCTTATCATATACAACGATTTATTCATTATAAAGTTCTGTTGAAGGGCAGAGATGCCAGAAAGCTTGAGATGGTTTTAAAATAAAAAGAAACCCATCTCCAGAAACCTTTTTAATTGTTTAATTATTTCTCAGCTTGGCAATGCCCTGCATGTGAAATTCAGTGGAGTTGGAGACAAAGAAATCTGTATATGCTTCAGGTCTTCCTCAATTATGAAGGATTTGCCGCAAAGATGGTTGTCCAGAGAATGAAAGAGTTGGTAATCTGTTGGTGCAAGGTCTGGGGAGTATGGGGGATGACATAGAACCTACCAGCTAAGTCTGTGTGTATGGTATCCTTGATATGCCACATGTGGCCTGGCATTGTCATGAAACATGTTCCAACTGCTGTAAGTTTTTTTGTTTTGTTTATCCCTCGTACACGTGGTACAGGCCATGATAATCATGGTGGGTAGAAAAGTAGGCGACTGCTTTTACTGTAAGTGCACTACATGTCTACACTTGTGAAAAGCAGTTCGACTTTGCACTTACAAATGTGCCAGAGCCCTGTTTGGTTACTTGCACTCGCTGGTGGGATTGGACTTTTGCAAGAATCGGGGGCCATTGGAGCATTTTTTTTTTAAACATAAAAAAGTACCCAATGTGGGAATCGAACCCGGGTCGTAGTGGTCGAAAACCAATGGTTTAGACCATCCTATTACCGACCCTCACTGCTGTAAGTACAAGTCTGTATTGATGGTTTGTCTAGCTGGTAGTAGTGAACCACTTGGTGACTAGTCCACCAGATACAGAGCCTTGGTGGATGCAGAGGAGGTGCCGTGATGTGAACCACAATGTACCATGGTGACAACCAATGGCGAGGATGCTTGGGAGCATCATTCAAGACCCACCTTTGGTCTCCAGTGAGCACTAGATCAAATAGGGAAAATATATCAATGAAAAACAGGTTTCCACTTGTTGGAGATCATTTTATTCGGTTTCTGACAAGCCTAATTTGTAAAGTACAAAATACAAGCTGCTTCAAAACCTCTACTTCCATTGACACTGCTCGAGCCATTCCGAGATCATCACGTGCATTTATTGGTCTTCAGAGAAGCCTACTCCCAACCTATAAGGATTGTCCCCAGGAACGTGAAGCAGCCATTTTAGGCCTGCTGTTCTGTCTTAAATTGGAACCTTGAAAACGTCAAGATTGGTTACCTGTTTTAAATAATGTAATTAGGAAAGCGTCTTCTCTCTCTTAAAAAAAATGCACCAAAACAACACACTTTGTTGAGATTCACTGCGCATATTCAGATTAGAGAATTACAACAACACCAGCTTTTTGACAAACTCTGAAAAACAAGCCATCCTGTATTCCAACGTTTCAGGCTTTGGTCTCCATCATTATGTACAGGGGCAGCATCGATATAGTAACTCAGTATAAGTAAAAGATTTGAAGCGTACGAGGATAATTTAAATAGGATGTTTGGAAATGGAAGCCACTATGATTGATAGGGACCATAACCCAAAACCATGGGATATAGATTGGTTGGCTTGTTAGTCAGAATTAGACAAAGCTGGTGTTGTGGCATATTCTCCAATATGAATCAGCACAGAAAATACCAACAAAGGACATCATTGTTTGGCGCATTTTAACAAAAGAAAGGCAAATTTCTGCACAAGGATTTCATCCTCCCTTCAAATCACACTACAGAGTATATATAAACCTGTATATACAATTTTTTATTTTTGAAAAGATGATATTGGATTGCCAAAACCTTAGAATAAAAACGTTAAAGGTTGATGTAAGTTTTGCTCAATATCAATTCCAACTATCAAATAGGATTTTATCTGTTAACAACTATTGACATTTTAAATTGGCAAACCAGGTGTGTCAAATGGAGGAAGATGATGGTTTACTATGACCTCCCATTAGAGACATGTCTATTCCTAGAGGTTAGTTGGAGGGAATTATGTCAGGTTGTGTTGAGAAGCATGGCTGCTTATCAGAACTCTAGTTTCCACCATGGAACATCCTACATAGATGGAAATTTATACCGCAACTAAAGGGCAGAACATCTGAGGCAGTGACTGATCGGAGTTCTTGTTTAATCTCTGTTGGTAATCAGACATAAGTCTTTCCTATAGTGTGTGTGTGTGATGATACATTTTGATAGATGTTAGGATGGTGTAATCGGTATTTGGTGGCGGGGATGAGTGAAGAAACAACACCAACGACAACGGGAACACGAGGTGGAAAAACATGATCAGTCATTTATTCATTGTAATGAAGCAGTAGCAGCGGATCTAGAGGAGGAATAGGGAGGAGGCTGCAGCAGGAAGGATAGAGCAGAGAGAAGAGTAGAATAGAGTAGAGTAGAGGTTGTAAGGAGAGAGAGAGAGCGGAGGGTAGGGCATACCTACACATGGCATGCTGTATGTACACATGATGCACCTTGGACGGCATCTGATATGTCAGGGTGCGTAGAGAGTCAAGGCCTGTACAATCTTGGGGTCGTGCTTGGATCCCTCCTTGAATTCATCCAGGGACAGCTTGTTGTCGTGGTTCTGGACACAAGTTGGTTGGTCTTTCTCTTCTCTCAACACATTCTTAACATTTTTAACGCCTCGCCAAATGCTTTATTTTCATTTATTTCTCCTGACGAAGACAAAATATTTTAGTTGAAACGTTGAGAAGATAAAACTTTAACTGGCCGAAGTGTCTATTTTATTAAAGAAACATTCTCAACAGTAGAACTCTTGTGAGTTACTCTTTTATTGTTAGTTGGATTAGGTGAAATCACAAAAGTTACAAATGTTTGTTTGTAGGAGATGCTAGTCTAATCAAAACGAAATATCCAGTAGGAAAATGAAATCCACTAAATAAGTAAACCATATTTGAAGCACAGTGTCAGTACGTGATTTGGTCACTTTTTGACATCTATCTTTATTAAGAAACAAATAAATGGTGGTAAAAGCCTAGACTAAGTTGCTATAACAGAATCTAGCGCTGTAATTGCTTGAAAATCCGCGTTGTTACAAACCTAGATTAGCTGAAAACTTTCTATGTACCGGCAGTTTCAGGGTCTTTGCCTCTATCATCAGTAGAGTGTAGGCTTAGAAATGCTGGTAAAAGCAAAGGTTTAGTTGCTATAATAGAATCTAACGCTATAATTGCTTGAAAATCCGCGTTGTTTCAAACCTAGATTATCTCTCAACATCTTTATGTACCAGCAGTTTTAGGGTCTATCATCAGTAGAGTGTAGGCTTAGAAATGCTGGAAAAAGCAAAGGTTTAGTTGCTATAATAGAATCTAGCGCTATAGTTACTTGAATATCCGGATTGCTTCAAACCTAGATTATCTCTCAACATCTTTATGTACCAGCAGTTTTAGGGTCTATCATCAGTAGAGTGTAGGCTGATTTGACAGCTACCTTAGAAGCCAAATTCCTTAATAAATATAAGTAGGGTTCATACACGTACATTACATAATTGTGAAGATTATTTGTTGGTTGGAAGTTAATTCAGAGAAAAACACAGCCACCAATAGTTTATTTCAACTCCCGATGTTTAAGTGAATTCCTGAAGAGAGTGACAGGAAGTCACTGAAACATCGGAAGTTAAAATAAACTATTGGTTGATGTGTTTTTCTCTGAATTACATAATTTGTTTATATAACACGAGATTTTTAAAATACAAACTCTTTCAGGGATCTAACCAATTTGATCAATATGTCAGCCAAAATTCAAATTTTTAATCATATAAATTTTGTGTTCTCTTTTATTTATTTATTTATTGTTACAAAAAGCACGAAGTCCAAAAGACTATTGTGCTGTGCCAGTATTATTTACATATATATGATTAATTATTTACACGATGGATTAGTAGTGTTTTGTAAATTATTGTACAAATAGTTCTAAACTTAACAAAGTTCTCATAAGATAGAGTATATATACACAAAAGAGAATTTGGTAATGTTTCAAAGTATCTACATACAATTTGATTAGTCAGAGGGCAAGTTAAAAGAAGATGCTCTGGTGATTCAACATTTAAGCGGCATTCACATGTTGGATCATTGATAACATTCAGTTTGAATAGGAAACTTAAGAAGGGTCCTTTGCCTGTTAAGAATAAAGTAGTGAATTTAATATCTTTCTATACTAATTAATTTTTTATAATTTCAAGAGAAGAGAAAGAGAGTTGAAGTTTTTAACTAAATTTTTCTAAGGTTTTGAAATAACTTGCGTTTTTTTAGCAGAACGTCTTTATAACCAGGAGAACACCATAAGTGTGGTCTTTGGAATTGCATTAGAAACGATCAACTTATGGTGCACAGAAAACAAATTGAATATCTGTCTTAACTACTATTTCACATCGATATAACACTAATGAATATTATATATAACAAAAGAGAATATTTAAAATTTCACTTTAGCAGAATACTCCATACTACACATTTTGATGGGTTCCTATATTCTAAAGATTGGCGTATTTCCAAATCCAACAATGAGCTACCTACGATAACAACACGCCATCTCTCTCTTGAGGTAACCAGGATTCCCGGAGCCACCACCTACTAAATTCACGGCCAACTATATGGGTTGGTCTTTAGACTTCACGTCTAAGGGTAGACATCCAGTTTATCAGATGTACGGTACTTGGGAATGTTCTGTAGGTCTTCAGGGGTAAATATTCCTAGGAGGATGGCTGTTTGGAACCTATGTAGGCGGGACATCTGTGGTGGTCTTCAACTTTGATACCAGATCGAATGTTTTTACTTAAGTACACGCGATATAGGCCATGGTAGGTAGTTTAGGACTGTCCTTGCTTTTAGAGTTTACTATATATTTCCAAGTGCAGAAAGCAGTTCGAATTTTGAACCTACAAGGTATTATAACTCTGTTTGGTTACTTGCCTTCCCTGATGTAGTTGGATATCTGAGAGAATCGGGGTCATTGATACAAATTTTCTTTCTTCAGAAATAAAGTGCATAATGCGGAATTCAATCTCGGGTGTTGGTCGAAAGTCGACCTATGATGAAATGGTAGCTAGATGCAATGGTAGAGTTGTTATGGTGTTCCATTCCAATCAGATGATGATATTGTTATGTAGACCCCAGCACCGGTGATATCAACAACTAAGACTGGAAGGAAATCAATCAGCACTAATCACCTTGGGTGTGTTTTATTAATGGAGCTGCAGAGGCGGTTTCTCCATTTGGCTCTATTGACTCCTTCCTCTCTGTGGAACTTCCCATTTACAGTCAAGATGGCTGCTTCCAGATCTTTGCTGGGAACGTTACCTCTCAGCCATATCCTTAGTTTCATCCACAAATGACATTGGATTGTAACGAGTGACATGTTTCTAACAATGGCATTGCATTTATTACATAAAAGAGATACAATTATTGACAAAACTTAAGGAAGTTTCATATTTTGATGTCGCTGGTTGTCTGTTTTTGAAAGAGACAGAGGCAATTTTGTTCATACTTAGTTATCTCGTGTGTCTTCAATAAAGGTCACTGTAATATATTTCAGAGTTATTGTATGAATCCCAATATACATGCTGAAAGGTACAGTTTCCTTAAGTTTTGTCCATGAGAGTATATATATACAGTCGAACCTGCTTATAACAACACCTCATTTGGAACTAAGATATCATGGTTTTATAAACGTGTTATTTTAACCGCAGTTAACACAAATAGAACTTGAGACTCTAGAATTTTGATGTTATAACCAAGTCGCTGTTATAAAGGAGGTTGTTGCATCGAACATGTTTACACGTTTTCGCTTTTACACCGTTTTCCAAATATGTTTTTTTTTTGTTTTTGTTTTTATCGCACACTATACTAAATGCTACTGTGATTGAACACATGCGCTGTGTACACATCTCACGAGGAATCCCGAGCTTATGTGCTGACTACATATTTTAACCTGTCAATGCATTTTATTTTTATTTCTGTGTACACCTATCCCCCGATTTACACGTTTTTCTCAGGAACGTATCTACCGTGTAAATCGGGGGATAGGTGTATATGGTAATGACCATTCCATTCAATGGAGATTATTTCGTCGTCCAAAGCTGCCGTTAGACTGACCTTGTCGAGCTGTTCAAAGATCCGGTCAACCCTCTGTCTGGGGTCATCGTCGTCGCTGCGGGCCGGTGTCCCCTGTCACATGCACCTATTATAGAACAACATTGTGTGGACACCTGGACAAACATGAGTAGTAAGTAAGCCTCACAGACCGACCATTGATTGGGTTTACTCGCTAGGAAGGCAAATATTGAAGACCCAATTACCACTAGTCCCAATGTTTGTTTTATGCAAATTTGTGAGATTGAGAACATTTTAAATCCCCTTATGGTAAACTAACCTAATGACTTCACCTGGGGTTTGTCTGGTCGCATTGATCCCCTCTCTAACTAACACTTATTGACGTGACAACGTCTTAAATTAGGTTGCGGCTGGGAGTCACTTATGAAAAAGTGTAACGCCCGGTAACGTTACGATGAGTCACCGAACTAGAGTGCTGCGCGCGCAGCTGCGCGCGCAGCGCTAGAGAATTAGGCGCATTGAATCGGCGCATGCTTGTCTCTGTCTTTGTCTTTCTCGAACGTTCTTGGCGTTGGAAAAACAAGAAAGCGTCATAATACAAGTTCACACGTGTGGTTAAAGTATCGTCAGCTGTGTCTGTAGTGAAAATGTGGAGTGCTTAGATTCGTCATTTACAACAACTACAACAATAAAGGTAAATAATTGTACACTGATATTTCATTATCGTAAACTATGATTGATTGATTAATTGTTAGATTGACACAAAAGTTGAGAAACTGAGTTTATAGGTTATGTCATACTATTGATAAATGTTGATAGTGTTAAGTAAATTATTAGTTTAAAATTAATTAATTAATTAATTATTATTTTACAAATTTTAAATAGTTTCAAATTTATTTAGCAAAAATTTGAACCTTCGATCTGAATAAATGTTTTGATGATGCGAAATGACTTTCGCAAGACACATTACAGCAGAAACACTTCCTTTCATTTCATATTTCTCCTATCATCGTCCTATCCTCAACAAAATCACTCAAATAGGAATTAGTTAAGTTTAAGTTTACATGTACAATGTTTTAGTAAACAAAATATATTTCTATAGTTAAAATTTGTGCAATTCTTATTTTCATTCAATTCCTTGTTCCTATTGTGCAATTTAATTATATTCATATCAATAAATATTCTACCGTTGTCACGTAAAATCTTCGCCCGTAAAACCGACTTTACAGGCAACCATTGTTTCTTTTATTTTTTTTTATTGTAGCTAATGGACTTTAGAGATAAATTAACTAACAGGTTTCAAAAAAATATGAAATACAAAATAATATATTTGTTTGAATACCCACATGTGACTCGGGGGTGAAGGGAATCTAATTTCAAGATTCGAGTTTTTCATGATGGGGTTATCTATCCTTACACCTCGTTTCATTCATAGGAATTTGTCGAGTGGAAGTTCTGTGTGATATATCAACGTAGTTGACTTCTTGTTGCTGATTAATTAGAGGCAATCATTCTACACAAACAGCGTATTCTAGAGTCGTACTCTGATTTTTCGACTTTTTAGGAAGTCATAAACCCAGTTGTAGAGGACCAAAGAGGCCTCACCAGACCACCTCTTGGAATGCATGGGAGCCTCAAGACAGGACCTATATTCTAACCCTACCAAGATGATAAATTTAATCCATGAATTCAGTCTCCATGACCTTGTATAATTATACAATGGAATAATAATAAAAAAATTCTGCACAGATAGTACTGTCCATCTTTCTTTTGTTGCTCCAGGTCAGATAACATCCACCCGCTCTATTATTGGAATCCAAGAACTTAAAATGAAATCTGTGCAATAGTGAATTTAACCAGGACTTTCACCACTACACGTTTTATTGTCCGGCTTTGGAGGATGAGAGAGTAATTCTCCGTCAGAAGATTGCTTATAAAAACAATTCGCCATATGTTTTATTGGCAAAAAAAGTGAAAATCAGGACCAATACATTGGCTTTTCACAAATTCTGGAGAACAGTACAGTTAAAAGGCGTAACACAGAAGAGCGACCCAAGGAAAAATATTGATGTTTTTCTCCACTTTCTGAAGAAAGTGAAAAGGATAAAGTTTGCAAAAATGTTGATGATCAGCATAATAGTTCAGGATAATTGCTCCGATTGAAGATAGTTCATTTTTATGTGTCATATTGTAACATTTAATTTATTTATCACTGGAATTTTTATTTTTAATAATCTGTTGCTCTTGATGACGATTCTAAAACATCTAGAATCTTGCTGTTTGCATATTTTTGTTTTCTGGTAAATTAATGTGATTTGGTTTTCTTTCAGATTTTGATCTTTAGATATATAAATAAAATATTTTTATCTTATCGATATGTTTGTCCTATTTATTACCTTACAATATTATCACAATAGAATAAAGCTCATTATGTAAATTTCATCAGATCTTGTCGCTCACTACCTCCCGAATACCACCTGCCTATCGCTACAGTAAGTACAATGGTTAGATACACACTTTTATTTATTCCATTCTTTTCTCAATTTTTATTTTATTTTTAGTTCTATCTTTTTACTTTTTCCAAGAATGATTGATTGTACAGCTTTATCGAAAAAACTCATTTTACCTTCTTTAATAGAAAAGATTTTTTTCTTTGCGCATTTGACTATTGTAAATTACCTTGTATTTCGTTAAAATTGGCAGTGCCACAATGTAAGGGCAATTATGATTTGATTCGATTCTTTGGTAAAATACAGACCCGAGTGCTAATGAGATTTTAATGACAAAAATTTGTTATAAAATATCCCAAAATAGGATATTAATATGAATATCAAATTATTCTCTTTATATAGGTTACTTGTATGTGGAACAACGAGAATTCAAAGAAAGGTTGAAGAATCCCAGAAATAGGCGTGACAAACATGGTCCCATATTACTTTACATAGCGAGGAGATTCAAAGTTCAATCTTTTGACCCCGGAGTGATATCCCGGCTATAAAAAGAGCCTGGGGACTTGTTAACACAGTCGGTATTATGTATCAGACGAAATGCCATCGCTTTGAAGGAAAAATCTCATTTCTTGCCAGCATGTCTTCTTCTGGGCCCTTAGCTTTCCTTGTGTGCCACTTCTAACTTCTGGAGTGTTTATTTTCTTCTCCATTTTGTACCACATATTTACATATTCCCCCAATATCTCAAAACCTCAGTGGTCTCCTGTTATTTATAGTGAAGAGTCAAGGTTTAGTCTTAACACGGATTCTAGATGTGTACTGATCTGGAGAGAAACCGGGACTCGAAACCATCCCTCAAACATCAGAGAAAGGGACCGTTACGCTGGCCAAGATGCCATGGTCTGGGGTGGTATCCTGCTAGACGCACGCACGCACGCCACTACATGTGTTTGATGGCGGCACTTTGACTTCTCTGCGGTACAGAGACAAGATACTGGAGCCCTATGTAAGTTTTTTTAGGGGTGGGGTCGGACCCTCGTTCATCTTTATGGATTATAATACTCGTCCTCATAGAGCCCTGATAGTAGACGAATATCTTGAAAGTGAGGGTATTCAAAGGATGGAGTGGTCTGCCAGATTACCAGACCTCAATCCTATAGAACATGTTTGGGAAGTCTTGGGGAGACGAATTGGATCTCGTTCACCCCACCCAGGACCACCCAAGATCTGAAAATTGCCTTGGTTGACGAGTGGGATTTGTTGCCTCAAGAGCTCTTTAAATTTCTAATAAGCAGCATGAAATGTCGTTGTGACAGCTGTCTAGCTGTTAGAGACGACCACACACCCTATTAAGTCATCAAAAATTGGTCAGCATCTACCTGACCTTTGGACTAATTAACATATATTTGCATAACTCTGTAAAAAAATTCAACAATAAATTTATTTTGTTAACTTTATTTGTTATAGTTTTGTCTATCCACCTACAAATTTTCGTTCAAAACTATATATTTTTAAGGAAACTAACATTAAGTGTTTGTTACCTATATTTTGGACACCAGTGTATAACAAAACTTCCTATTATATTATTTTCAATAGGCAGAGCCGATAAAATTAGATTTTAGTTGCAAGATTTAGAAATGAAGGAGTAGGGGGAATAGAAGCTTGAGTGGGATACCACGATAAATCTTTCTCCGGACATACCCAAGTCCAGAGATGGCATATTTATGCTACAGCATTGTCTTAGAATAGCCGTACTTCAACGGAGGGATTTTATGGTTTTGTTTGGAATTCTTTAACAACATCAGTTCATAGAATTGGACAAACACATGAATATATTATGATGCATAGCGCGCCATCTGTTATGAATATTCGAAACTATTATAGACGCGTATGATTCTTTTGAAAATTAAACAATTTCTACTGCTCTTACTGCAATGGAAAAATTAAAGAGCCAGGCCCCCCTTTAATTTTTCCATTGCAGTAAGGGCAGTAGAATTTTTTTAATTTTCAAAAGAATCATACGCGTCTATAATAGTTTCGAATATACATAAATATATGAACTGATATGCTAAATTTGCTTTTAAGAGATTGCATTGAAGAAAAATTTCAATATGAGAATAACAAGCCGTTTGTTAGATGGGTTTTGTAATGAGCAATTATAGAGTGCACGCGCTGATGGTCTGCCATCACTTTCAAGGAAAAATCTCATTTCTTGGGCCGTGTGCCAACATGTCTTCTTCTGGGCCGTATAGCCTTTCCTTGCCACTTCTAACCTCTGTTGAGTGTTTATTATTTCCATTTTGTACCATATATTTACCATATACGAGTATGCATCTCGTATGCATATTTCTGCATACAAAGGTTTCAAGAAAACTACAGAAAAATCAATTTATAGAACTTAAATTCAGTGAAAATTGTAATGTTTTGTTCGAATTTCGACGTATTTTTCAATGTGGTGGCGTTGAGAGTTCCACACCGCGGACGTAGAGAGCAGCTAAGTATGTTCTAGTGAGGTCAGGATAGTGAATCAATGTTACCAGCATCTGGTAGATGGCATCTACAATGTTGTACATCTCCTCCCGAGTGATGTAGCCGTCGTTGTCCACGTCGTAGAGTTTGAAGGCCCCTGTAGACACACACGAGCAGGTAGATCACCACAGCACTAGCTCTCATTGAGATCAGAGAGACTGGCGACGCCATACTTACAGACCAGCTTCTCCTCCAGGCTGCCCCGCGATGTTACTGACAGGGCTCGGATAAACTCCTCAAACTCTATCGAGCCATCCTGGCATCACATCACCAGCATTGTGACGTGTGTGTGTGCGTTCACCACACCTGTAGATGTATTGTACTAGTCAAATTAGTAGTAAGGGTAGTTAAAAACAATAACGCGTCATTATATATAAGAAATGAAAATGTCTACACATATAGTACTAGACCAATGTACGTAGAGGATTGTGACTGCCAATACACCCCATGGCTACAGATTTAGTACCATTACAATGTTGGTAGAGAGTTGTGACAGCTTGTATACCATATATATGGCTGTAGTTAGAATTTTCACATCTATCCACAATACCTTAGCTGTTCCTACTTACCTAAACTACAACCTTATGTAGATTGCCGTATAAACCTTATATATGATGAAACATATATATGTGTGAAAAAATTATAAAAAATAAAATAATGAAAAAAAAGGTCAGGTCTTTGTTATTAATATCTATAATCGTATTATCTCCTTGTTTTTCTCTGTCTGTCTGACATACAGTCCGTATTTTATTTGACTCTTAGCAGTACATCATGTCATACAGTAAGTTGGTACAGGTTACAAGGTGGTTGGACATAGGCAGGGACATGGTAGAATGACTGGGGTTTTAAATTATCAGATGTATATTATACAATATATCTATATAATACAATATAATGCGGCTTATGATTGTAGAACGATATTTGAAAATTATCCCGCATGTGTTTCTTTTGAACGAAAAATCGAAATTTATTTTAAGGAGAAATAACGATTATTTCTAACCTTAGGAATGAAGTATGATTACTCTTCACAATTCATACTTCATCCCTAAGGATAGAAATAATTGTTATTTCGCCTTAAAATAAATTTCGATTTTTCGTTCAAAAGAAACACATGCGGGATAGTTGTCAAATGTCGTTCTATATATCTATATCTTAAATATACTGTAGCGTTGAAATCAAGTCTTGAAATATCTTGAGATATAAAAGTATTTATTGATGACGTCAGTACGACTATTCGACAATTATCAACCAAAACCTCAACAAAACTATCTACAGCTAGAGAATATTGAACAAGCAAGCTAAGTAACATATATGATGATTTTACAAATACCAATTTCTTGGTTTCTCAAGAAGCCTCTGGGACCAAAAAAAATTTTTGGTCGCAGTGGTACAGCCTACTTCACGCTGACGAGCACCAACAGCGCGAAACGCGTTCGTGGATGGCTTTTATTGTTTTATCAAGAAATTGGGTTGGCCAAATATCATGGAGCAAGTTAAATAAATATTAAGTTTATTTTTGCTCCACTAGATGGCGGTCTGCCATCTAAAAAGCACATGTGCTTGTGGCCAGGAAATGCCTTCTTTATTTTTAGTAATAAATCTGTTTTAAATATTTTAATTGAATAATTGAATTAAATAATATAAATTATTTCTTCGCCACAATATGAAAAATATCAGAAGTAACATATTGGGTCATTTTTGACAGCTAAAGAAAAATGATAAAAACTTATTTCATAAAAAAAAGTAAAACCAAAAAGGATAGTTCACAACCTTCCATTAAACGTCCAATAAGGACTTTACCAATTTTATTAAACTTTCTGAAATATTTCTATCACTTTTTTTTCTATCTTTCTCCATTTTTATCTTGCCCAGAGATCGGCAAGAATCCCTCCCTCGAGAAATTAGATACTATTGCTTCAATTTCTCTTTTTAAATAACTTTTAATAAATAAATAAAAAAAACAATTTCGTAAGGGATATCTATTTTTTTTATCTCATATCTCCCCCCTTTAACACAAGTGTCAAATTATCTTTGTTTAAAAGTCTCTTTTGGTGAAAAATTCGTTTTTTAAAGAATAACAAGTGGAGAGGGGGATAGCAAAGACTTTTTTGTTTTAATGGAAAGAAAAACATCTTCACAATTTTTTTATCTTTGAAAACTTTCTAAAATATGTTAAGAGAAATAAAATCGATGTGTTTATAGCGTATTTTAAAATTATCTATTGGGTTCCTTTGGTTTTAATTTATACTTTGTTTATTTATAGAACCTCTGTTGAGTGCCTACTCTCTTAAGAGTTCATCCTTTCTTTACTGACAGGTTTAAACGACTCCAGATGTGTTGAATCGCGAACCACGAATTTTTAAATTTGATTTGGTTTCATATTTTCGGTTTATAAAAATACTGATACCACCTGGATTTGAAATACAGAAAGAATAATGCTCTTAAATGACTTTTTCACTGCTATTGGCTGCATATACACTCATGGACAAAACTTAAGGAAGTTGTACCTTTTAGCATGTATATCGGGATTCAGACAATAATCTCAGAAATTTATTTGATACACAGTGACCTTTATTGAACACACGAGATAACCAAGTGTGAACAAAATTGCCTCCGTATCCTTAAAAATAAAAAAGCAGACAACCGGCGACAATAAAATATGAAATTTCTTCAATTTTATCCCTAAGTGTAATAACATCATGAGAACACAAAGTTAATTTCGTTTACAAATTTGTTTTGCTTAAATGTATCATTTTTGTAGTTATTATCTGATAATTTAGGAAAATCCCCATCTTACTGGTATATTGCCACTTTCCCAATCTGTTGGAATGTTTGATGGACCTTATGGGACAAGTTCTAGGATGGTCTGTCAAAGCTGCAGATGTTGGGCCAGAATTCCTCCGAGCTGTGTTGGACTACAAATATTCAAATGGCAGTCTGCCGTGAACTTACTTTGTTTTCGTCGAAGACCCGGAAGACCAATGCAGCAAACCGTGATGGATCGCCTTGTGGAAAGAATTGCTTGTAGATCCTCAGGAATCCCTGCACAACAGAATCAATCTACCATGCAACATTTACATTCTTTGTTCTTCTGGCTGATGGTCACATTTGACCGTTATCCATTGAACCATAGAAGAACATAGGAGCTCATTGCAGATCTTCACCTCTTCCTCCTTTTTTTTCAAATTTTCTCAACATCATCACATCTTTTCTAAACCTTTTGCTCTCATTATGGGTCTGAAGTATGTCGTACACAGTCTTTGAATATTTGGAATTCTAGGGATCTACCAGGATTAATTTCATTTAATATGTTAATTATACTAAATATCTACACATATATGTGTATAGCGCAAGTCCATGGTGGATAGAGGATTGCAATTGCTTGTACTGTAAGTACACCACATGTCTACACATGTAGTACCAGGCCATGGTGGGTAGTACCTGCTTGTACTGTAAGTACACCACATGTCTACATATGTAGTACCAGGCCATGGTGGGTAGTGACTGCTTGTACTGTAAGTACACCACTTGTCTTACATGTAGTACCAGGCCATGGTGGGTAGTGACTTCTTGTACTGTAAGTACACCACATGTATACACATGTAGTACCAGGCCATGGTGGGTAGTGACTGCTTGTACTGTAAGTACACCACATGTCTACACATGTAGTACCAGGCCATGGTGGGTAGTGACTGCTTGTACTGTAAGTACACCACATGTATACACATGTAGTACCAGGCCATGGTGGGTAGTGACTGCTTGTACTGTAAGTACACCTTATGTGTACACATGTAGTTCCAGGCCATGGTGGGTAGTGACTGCTTGTACTGTAAGTACACCACATGTCTACACATGTAGTACCAGGCCATGGTGGGTAGTGACTGCTTGTACTGTAAGTACACCTTATGTGTACACATGTAGTTCCAGGCCATGGTGGGTAGTGACTGCTTGTACTGTAAGTACACCACATGTCTACACTCGGCCACGCGTCGCGCGAGCTCCTGAGTGTTTCGCCTCTGGCGGGCGAAAAGTGTCGCGGATGGCGACAAATTTTATACGGGCTGAAAGCCCGTCAAAAGCCGAGCAAAAGCCTGTAAGGCACGGCTCACTATCACAACCATGTGCAGAATTATCCGCAAATCAAGATTTGCAGAACGAAATTCCAATAGTTTAGAGAAAAAATCAAAACTATGTAAATCCGCCCGCCGGCGGCCAGGATGCAAATTCTGCCGCGCCGGTCGACCTTGCGGCTATTCCAACTTCTAACGCCGCTGCTCAAGTCCGGAGAAACTGGGCTGACATCACAGAAGCGGTGAATCCTGGAGCTGAGGAAGGATTTACCCTCGTCCAGGGTAGGAAGAGGCGCCGTGGCTCGGCAAATTCGCCTACGGCGGCTGCACCATCCTCCAATCCCGGAGGCTCTAGGACTATTCGCCGACCTCAACCATCGGCGGGTTCGGTGCCGCGGGCCCAAGAGATCAGGGTCACCAGAGCACACATCGCGGAAGCCAGGGCGCGGCAGGCATCCTCCTCCGAGGAACACTGTGTGTACATCGAACACAGCCCCGAACTGGAGCCCTTCCACTACCTTAGGGCACTGGACAGGATGCTCGGAGGAACTGCCGGAGTCATCCAGATCACCAAGGTGAACGGCCACCAGCTCCTGGGACTGACCAACAGAGGCCTAGCCGAGCGCCTCATAAGTGAGGGCCTCGAGGTTGAGGGAACACTCCTCAGAGCATTCCCTTTCCGCAAAAGAGCGGAAAGGATTACAGTGGGTAACCTCCCCTTCTTTGTGGCGGACTCTGCTGTCATCACCGCCCTCTCTCCATATGGGCGGGTTACGTCCATCGCCCCTAAGCAGATGAAGGCGGGCCCCTACGTCTACGTCGATGGCCGGCGTGACGTCTTCATCACCCTACATGAGGGGATCACCATCGAGAGGCTTCCAACCCGCCTTGACATCAACATCAAAGGCCAAGCCTGGCCTGCGTACCTATCCTCGGGCATCAGGTGTTCCAGGTGCCACGGACAAGGGCATCGGAGGGCCATCTGCCCCCTGCTTGCAGGGCTGGCCAACAACACCAGAACGGCCCCACCGACCACTCCTGCTGGCGTCCCACCACCGACCACCCCTGCACCGCCTCAGCGGTCAGCAGCCCAGCCTCCTGCGCCGACACCCTCCAATCCAGCCATGGAGGTTTGCAGCGCTCCTCCCGTGGCCCGAGCTGCGCTCCACTCATCCGCACCTCGGCCATCTCCACCAGCGGCCCCAGCCTTTCCTATGGAGGAGACGCCTCCTGCCCCTCCACCAGTGACCCCTGCTCCGTCCCTGCAAACACCTGGGAGTCGCGAGCCTGCGGCCCCAACACCGGACGTGGAGATGTCCATCGTGGAGGAGACCTTTGCGTCCTCCACGTCATCGGCAAAAAACGCTACGAGAGTCGACCTCGATGCTTTCATCGAGGGGCTCCCCAGCGTTTCATTCGCTACGACGGACGCCCTTGGTCTTGGGCGGGAGGAGGTCCTGGACCTCCTCTCCTCGAGGACCAAGGCGCAGAGGAAGGGACCCCTCCTGTCGCCTCCGCAGTGCGACGCCCTCGTCGGCCTGATCGGTCAAATTCTGGACCTGAAGCCCGGACACACCTCTAATTTATATAAGGTCCTCGGACAAGTCAAGGCCGAGCTCAGGACAACACCAGCAGTGCCTCCAACACCCACACTGCCTGCGCCTTGGCCTGCTAAGCCAACACCACCCGCTCTCCACGGGGAAAAGACGTCGCCGGACATCGCGACACCTCCACCTCCACTGTCTACCGAGTTCATTGATGCCTGCTACGACCAGGCAAATGACATAATTTATGAATTAAGCGATGAGCGCTACTTGGAGACTTTATCCGATATCGGAGTCACTGAGGGTGACATCGTAGAGGCAATTATTTTCCCCGACGATAGGGAACCTCTCCTCAGGCGCCTCTCCACTCAGAAGAGAACCACTCTTGCCGGGATCGTCAGCGCTGCATCTGAGCGCGCTCGGAGCTCGGATCCCTTTGTGCGTGAGGGCCTGCGCATACTCAGCGAAATGCTCCCCCCCCCTAATCTGTAAATCCCATTAATTCTTGATTGAATGTAACTATTGACGAGTGTCAATAAAGTATGTTTTAATTGTCACATGTCTACACATGTAGTACCAGACCATGGTGGGTAGTGACTGTTTGTACTGTAAGTACACCACATGTCTACACTAGTAGTACCAGGCAATGGTGGGTAGTGACTGCTTGTACTGTAATTACACCACATGTCTACACTCGGCCGTGCGGCCACGCGTCGCGCGAGCTCCTGAGTTTTTCGCCTCTGGCGGGTGAAAAGTGTCGCGGATGGCGACAAATATGGTATGGGCTGAAAGCCCGTCAAAAGCCGAAGAGAAGCCTGTAAGGCTCGGCTCTAAAGCACAGTCCAGTGCGGAAATAACAGCAAAAAACGTTTTGCAGACCAATTCCTCGATGAATTCAAAAGAAAATCAAAACTATGCAAATCCGCCCGCCGGCAGCCAGGATGCAAATTCTGCCGCGCCGGTCGACCTTGCGGCTATTCCAACTTCTAACGCCGCTGCTCAAGTCTGGAGAAACTGGGCTGACATCACAGAAGAGGTGAATCCTGGAGCTGAAGAAGGATTTACCCTCGTCCAGGGTAGGAAGAGGCGCCGTGGTTCGGCAAATTCGCCTACGGCTGCTGCACCATCCTCCAATGCTGGAGGTTCCAGGACCATTCGCCGACCTCAACCATCGGCGGGTTCGGTGCCGCGGGCCCAGGAAATCAGGGTCACCAGAGCACACATCGCGGAAGCCAGGGCGCGGCAGGCCTCCTCCTCCGAGGAACACTGTGTGTACATCGAACACAGCCCCGAACTGGAGCCCTTCCACTACCTTAAGGCATTGGATAGGATGCTCGGAGGAACTGCCGGAGTCATCCAGATCACCAAGGTGAACGGCCACCAGCTCCTGGGACTGACCAACAGAGGCCTGACCGAGCGCCTCATAAGTGAGGGCCTCGAGGTTAAGGGAACACTCCTCAGGGCATTTCCTTTCCGCAAAAGAGCGGAAAGGATTACAGTGGGTAACCTCCCCTTCTTTGTAGGAGACTCCGCTGTCATCAACGCCCTCTCTCCATATGGGCGGGTTACGTCCATCGCCCCTAAGCAGATGAAGGCGGGCCCCTACGTCTACGTCGATGGCCGGCGAGACGTCTTCATCACCCTACATGAGGGGATCACCATCGAGAGGCTTCCAACCCGCCTCGACATCAACATCAAAGGCGAAGCCTGGCCTGCGTACCTGTCCTCGGGCATCAGGTGTTCCAGGTGCCACGGACAAGGGCATCGGAGGGCCATCTGCCCCCTGCTTGCAGGGCTGGCCAACAACACCAGAATGGCCCCACCAACCACTCCTGCTGGCGTCCCACCACCGACCACCTCTGCACCGCCTCAGCGGTCAGCAGCCCAGCCTCCTGCGCCAGCTCCCTCCAATCCAGCCATGGAGGTTCCCGCTTGGCCGGACTTCGTTGCCCCGCGTAACCCTCTGCCCACCCAGAAGACCCTCGGGCCTGCGGCCCCAACACCGGACGTGGAGATGTCCATCGTGGAGGAGACCTCTGCATCCTCCACGTCATCGGCTAAGAACGCAACGAGAGTCGACCTCGATGCGTTCATCGAGAGGTACCCCAGCGTGTCCTTCGCTGGGACTGACGCCCTTGATCTTGGGCGGGAGGAGGTCCTGGACCTCCTCTCCTCGAGGACCAGGGCGAAAAAGCGTGGACCCCTTTTGTCACCTCCGCAAAGTGACGCTCTCGCCGGCCTAATCGGTCAAATTCTGGACCTGAAGCCCGGACACACCTCTAATTTATATAAGGTCCTTGGTCAGGTTGGAGCTGAGCTAACGAAAACACCAGCCGCAGCACCTACACCCCCACTGCCTGCGCCTCGGCCTGCTGGGCCGACACCGCCCGTTCCCCACGAGGAACAGATAACGGAAGAGCAAGAGGATGTCATGATTTTTAAAATCTTCAGAAAACTGAAGCACATGACCTGCCTAAAGCCTTTATATGATACAGGGATCGATGTTAATGACCTTAGGGACGCCATTTTATTCACCGAAGACAGAGCGTCCCTCATGACGAGACTTTCACCTGCGCTGAAGGGGGTCCTCGCTGAATTCCTCGGCGCGGCCATAGAACTGGCTCGGGGCTACCATCACGATGTTGGCACCGATATGGCCAGACTTAGGCGGCGATGCCTTGATTCCTGACAACTTATAAATGTAAATATTTCTTTTCACCCTCTTGGTTGAGTTGTAACATTGACTGACAGTCAATAAAATTATTTTAATTGTCAAATTGTCACATGTCTACACTCGGCCGTGCGGCCACGCGTCGCGCGAGCTCCGTGATTTTCGCCTCTGGCGAGCTGTAATGCATCCCTAAACATGCCGAATTCGGCATTGCCGAGGAGCCCAGGATCTGCTGGACAAAAGCATGGAAGGCCCAGCATCCCACCTCCAACCGGTAGCGAGAATTCGGCGAAAAACGAATTTTATAGAGAAATCTATAAAGAAAACTCTAATACTCAAGAGTATGCAAATCCGCCGGCTGACGGCGGAAATGTAAATCTGGCCGCCGCGCGCGTCGACGTCACGTCCGGCTCAGCGGCAACTTTGTCATCCAATAGCGCTGCCCTTGCTATTAGAAACTGGGCAGATTATGATGAAGACATGAACCCCGGGACAGACAACGACTTTACCGTCGTGAAGACCAAAAAGAGGCGCCGCGAATCATCGAATTCGCCTACAGCCGCTGCACCATCCTCCAACAGCGGAGGCGCCAGGAGCAGTCGCCGATTGCAATCATCGGCGCGATCGGTACCCCGGGCACAGGAGATCCCGACAACCAGGGCCCATATCACAGAGGCCCGGGCGCGGCAGGCGTCCTCCTCCGAGGAGCACTGCGTCTACCTGGAACACGGCCCCGAGCTGCAGCTCTTCCACTACCCGAGGGCGCTGGACAGGCTGCTTAGAGGAACCGCCGGAATTATCAAGATCTCCAAGGTAAACGGCCACCAACTCCTGGGACTAGCCAACAGAGGCCTCGCCGAGCGCCTCATAAACAACGGCCTTGAGGTTGAGGGCACTCTCCTCAGGGCGTTTCCTTTCCGTAAAAGAGCGGAAAGGATAACGGTGAGCAACCTCCCCTTCTTCGTGGAGGACTCAGCCATCATCAATGCCCTTAGGCCCTTTGGGCGCATCACATCCATCGCGCCCAAAATGATGAAGGCCGGCCCGTACACCTACACCGACGGCCGCCGCGAGGCGTTCATCGTCCTCCACGAAGGAGTGACAACCGAGAGGCTCCCCACCCGCCTCGACATCACCATCAAAGGCGAGGCCTGGCCCGCTTATCTCTCTACCGACATCAAGTGTCCCAGATACCACGGTCAGGGGCATCGCAGGGCCAACTGCCCCCTGCTTGCAGGGCGGGTTAACACCACCAGTTCGGCCCCACCAGCCTCCCCTGCCGGCGTCCCACCATCGACCGCCCCTGCACCGCTTCAGAGGCCAACGCCCCAGCATCCAGCACCGGCGCCTCCCTTGGAGATCTCCGGCGCTTCGTCCGCGGCCCGAGCTGCGATCCAACCAGCAGGCGCACCCCGGCCATCACCAACAGCGCCCCCGGCCTCACCTGCGGAGGAGACGCCTTCTGCCCCTCCACCTGTGACCCCTGCTCCGTCCCTGCAGGCGCCTGAGGGTCCCGTGGGCTCTCGCCCGGCCAATTCACAACATCCAGAGCCGCCTCCCGCTCGGCCGGAATTCGTTGCCCCGCGTGACCCTCTGCCCGCCCAGAAGACCCTCGGGCCTGCGGCCCCAACACCGGACGTGGAGATGTCCATCGTGGAGGAGACCTCTGCGTCCTCCACGTCATCAGCAGAGAACGCAACGAGAAACGACCTCGATGCGTTCATCGAGAGGCACCCCAGCGTATCCTTTGCTGGGACGGACGCCCTTGGTCTTGGGCGGGAGGAGGTCCTGGACCTCCTCTCCTCGAGGACCAAGGCGCAGAGGAATGGATCCCTCCTGTCACCTCCGCAGGGCGACGCTCTCGCCGGCCTGATCAAACAAATCTTGGATCTGAGGCCCGGAGCAGGCAGCAATATCTACAAAATCCTCGGACAGGTCAAGGCTGAGCTGAGGACAACACCAGCCGCAGTGCCTACACCTCCACTGCCTGCGCCTCGACCATCTGAGCCGGCGCCGCTCACTTCCCACGGGAAAAAAACTGTCACCTGCTCTCAGAACACCCCCGCTGCCCGCCCCGGCGGAGATGGAGGAGGACGTTCCAATGACGGAGGAAGAGCGCTGTGCACCCCCACCGCCTGCGCCTCGGCTCGCTGGGCCAATACCACCCGTCCCCCATGGGGATACGACGACACCGGCCATGGCGACACCTCCGCCTCCACTATCCACCCAAATGGATAGAGCTCTGATGGACAAGCGCTGGGAGGCGCTAAGAGATTTAATACATGGATTGAATCGTGAATTCGAACTCGACTTGGAGCACCGGTTCCAATCGCGGGTTGACGTGGATGACATCATAAGAGCAATCCTATACCCCGGGGATAGGGAGCCCCTCATCAAGCGCCTACCCACTCGGGATAGGTACCCCTCGGTGGATTCATGAGCACCGCCATCAGGCGCGCTCGGGAATTAGATCCTTTTGTACTTGAAAGTATGCCCGCACTCAGGAAATTATTACCTGCTTGAGTCCAGACGACCCTCGGTGAGGACACCGCCTTTGAACTGTAAATTGTTACTTAACTCTTAGGAGTTTGCCGATTGTCTAAGATGACAATAAAAAATTGTTTAATTGTCAAAATTGTCACATGTCTACATATGTAGTACCAGGCCATGGTGGGTAGTGACTGCTTGTACTGTAAGTACACCACATGTCTACACTAGTAGTACTAGGCCATGGTGGGTAGTGATTGCTTTTACTGTAAGTACACCACATGCATACACTTGTAGTAACAGACCATGGTGGGTAGTGACTGCTTGAACTGTAAGTACACCACATGTATACACATGTAGTACCAGGCCATGGTAGGCAGTGACTGCTTGTACTGTAAGTACACCACCTTTATACACTTGTAGTAACAGTTCCAAGTCTACAATGAGCAAGACACATGTCTACTTAGCTTTGCGCTTGCAAAATATCCAGAACCATATTTACATTAAGATGCATGGCGCGCCATCTGTTATGAAAATTCGAAACTATTATAGACGCGTATTCTTTTATAAATTAAACAATTTTTACTGCCCTTACTGTAATGGAAAAATTAATGGGAGGGCCTGGCTTATCATGATGATGGGCAGTAGAAATTGTTTAATTTATAAAAGAATCATACGCGTCTATACTAGTTTCATAACCATATTTGTTTACTTTCACTCTCTGGCAGTTGGAACGTATGTCCACGGGTTGTGTCAGAGGCCCCATTATGTACTTTTCCATCTACTGTGTCACAATGTGTATGAATAAAATAGATCAATATATAGATATACTGATGGGGGCAAAAGTAACAAACAATTAAAAATCAATTATAAAAATATTATTAAAGGAAAATTTTACAAATTTTGTATTTATAACATACTAGACGAATGACCCGGGCAACGCCCGGGTTTTACCCTATTAAATGTACCCTGTTTCACCCGAGGTCTCTGTTTTTTGGAATTTTTCCCGATATAATCCTGATAATCAAACATGAAACAGCAATATTTTAAAAATAGCCTATCGTCTTCCCAGTATTCTTTTACCTATGTATGGAAATTTTGGTTTGAATTAGTGAACTACTGCGAATTTGTAGACGAATGACCCGGGCAACGCCCGGGTTTACACGATTAAATGTATATTACATATGGAAGATGGACGTAGTTCCCGGAGGGCACCCGCGAGGTCACTCTGCCCCCGCGCAACTGTCCAACCGGGAGCGTGCCCCGCCGTCAAAATCGCCACGCGTTCTAGAGGGCGCTGCTCGTGAGCTCAACCGACCGGCAGCCGGGAGATCTCATTTACCTGGCGGGGGGGAGGCAGGGGGCAGGAAAGTCACGTGCTGCGCCGGCAGCCAATCGTCGCGCGCCGCCGTCGACGTCTGAGTGTTCTAGAGGGCGCTGCTCGTGAGCTAAGTTGAATAATTTGAATATATAGTTTTAATAAATGATTTATATATATTTTAAAATAGCCTATCGTCATCCCCGTTATTTTTTACCTATGTATGGAAATTTTGGTTTGAATTAGTGAACTACTGCGAATTTGTATACCGGACATACCAACAGACCAACAAACATACAAACATTCATTTTTATATATATAGATATTACATGTTACGATTCACTAGCGCGCCATCTGTTATCAAATCACAAAACTATTTTAGAGGCGTAATATTCTTTTTAAGAATATTACGCCTCTAAAATAGTTTTGTGATTTGATATATTACATGTACCAAAAGGGGCACCTCTCCCTTTAATTATGCATGGGGGCACCAACGATGAACTTGATCATCACCTTAGTAGAAAAACTTTACTATTGATGATAAAGAATGAGCGACAACACCATTTTTGGTAAAAATTCAGACAAAAAGCCAACGTGTATACCATGGTTTCAAGCTTTAGCCCCCATCAGTACAGGGGCGGCTCTGATTTCATAATATTCTACGAGAGGATGTTATGAAATTGGTTGAATTTACCAAACAGGTGTTTAAACTGGTGAAGTGTGTGTCAAAGGTCTATTTTCAGGCATGAATACAACATAAAATTGTCAAAGCCCGAATCAATAGTAAATAGGTTGGCTTTTTGTCTGAATTTGGCTAAAATGGTGTTGTGGCTCATTCTTCATCATCACTAGTCTTCTTCTTCTTTCTTATCTCCACTCAATCATATTAGGGTATCAAGGTGTGACCCTTTATGGTGTCTGTTTGACAACCATCATGACTGGGTGAGGTAGAATGCCTTTGTCATTAAGACTGGGAGCACTACTCAGTGGCAGGCCGACTTAGCTCCAAAAGAAATGGCCGCCTCTGACATGAGGAACAGACGCCATGTGCAACCGCTCCTAACATGGAGTACAAACGCTGCTTATCCTGTATTTCTAGATTAGGAGCCCTTACAGGGTACTATCAGCCGGGCCAGCTGAGCCCAGGTTTTTTAGTGAGCTTGTTACTGCTCCCCCTCTTCCTTTTTCATCCGGGCTTAGGACCGGCAAAGGCGGACCGGCTATCACTAGTAAAGGTTTTTACCAGGGTGATGAACAAGTGCATTGTTCTGATGCATAATTAGAGGGAGAGGTGCCTATTATGGTATATGAATATCATTCTCCTGCAACTTCATGTTGTATATATATCTTACATTATGATGCATTAGCGCGCCATCTGTTATCAATATTCGAAACTATTATAGACGCGCATGATTCTTTTTTAAAAATAAACAATTTCTACTGCCCTTACTGCAATGGAAAAATAATAAACCGCTGGGAGGGTTCACCACTGATGAGCCAGGCCCTACCATTAATTTTTCCATTGCAGTAAGGACAGTAGAAATTGTTTATTTTTTAAAAAGAATCATACGCGTCTATAATAGGTTCGAATCTTGATATATCTCACATACCCCCCACACTGATAAAACGGTGTTTACCTTACAACCCTGAACACTCGGATTTTCCAGGAAAATCTCTTAAAGATTTCTTGAAAAAGACATGGCCCACCTGTGCTGTGTGAGCAGAAGAGCTTAAATTGACTTGTTCCATATGTAAATACCTGTTTTCTTTCCTCTTTTCGCTCTCCACTTCTCCCATCCATATTTCCATTTTTTTTTCTTTCTTCTTATTATTATTTTTTTCTTATAATCTGTATTTCACCATATGTATATAATCTTTCTCCATTTTTTTATTTACCACTTTCATAGGTTTCTCCGTCTTGTAACCCCAAGGAGAATCCTCTGTAAGACCTGTGTGTCTTAATAAAGGCTTTTGTGTGTGTGTGTGTGTGATATATCTCACATATTGAGCTAATTATATGTAAGCACACAAGAGAGAGAATACTTCATCGATGTTTAATCTTGTGTCTAACGGTCTCATATGCTTGCACAATCATGTATAGATGACATACACTGTAAAGACCTTATATCAAGCTTGGTTGACATATATTGAAAATATTTTGATCTTTCAATTTAAAAAAAAATTCCAAATAAATTTTCTTGTTCTTTAAATTTTACACGTCAGTGCAGATGCAGTTCCTGTTATAAAATAACTTTATAAGATACCGCTCAAAAAGAGCAAATTAGCTTGTTATTTATAAGAAAAATATGAACAGGTTCTTTACAGAAAAAAAGTACAATATGGGATTCGATCCCGGTTTATGGCTGTCGGGTTTTAACCACTCGTCCGCCGGCCTTCATGCAGATACAGTTATATATATACAAGTATGGGAAAAAAACTTAAGGAAGTTTCATATCTTTTGATATCGCCGGTTTTTTTTTTGAGGAGACAGAGACAATTTTGTTCCCACTTGGTTATCTCATGGGTCATCAATAAAGGTCACTGTAATATATTTCAGAGTTATTGTCTGAATCCCGATATACATGCTGAAATGTACAACTTCCTTAAGTTTTGTACATGAGTATATAGATGATCTCACACACACGTGCCCACACATACGGAATATTCAGGGTTGTATATCTTGATTTTTAGAGGGGAAAAACGAATTCAAGAAAGTTTTACACAAGAGGCTTAAGAGCTATGACGCTGAAACAGACATGTGTTATACACACTAGGTAGGTTACGAATGACGTGTTACAACCCACAGCACATTATAGCATTTTTTGAGGAATCCTTTAGTTTAAAAATACTTTATTTTGGAAAATGCATTCAAATTGTTAGATCACAATATTAAAGTGAAAACCTCAGGCTTTTAGAGATAAGTTTGTTTATATAAAAAGACGTACTATAATCTGTGTGAAAATAGTTTTTTTTTTCTCAAAATATTTCAATGAATTTGTGCAATAAATTGATAAAGTGGGAGCAATCTCTCGAAATATTTTGAGGAAAAAATTGTTTTTTTCTTCTCTAACCTATCCAAGTACACCTTTTTTATATAAACATATTTAAAGAATCGCCTTTTGACTCAAGCAATTTTAGGGAAAGATTATTTTTAAAAATTTTAATTCAAATTTCTATTTTTCGGGCATGAAAGCTCTTCTACAGGAGAAAATACGATGTAATAAATCTCTCGCCGATAGAACACGAGTTTTAATATTGTAGAGAAATATTTATTTTATGAACAGATTAATAAATTTTGATATTTTGCTATTCTGTATACACCTCCCTTATTGTTTCTCTTTTATGTTATAAATTTCAGTTCAAATTTCCCCCATTGCCAAGATGAAGACCAAACCGTGGACCTCTTCACCTGCCCAACCTTCCAATACCAAAGATTCCTGATGGCGACCCTCCTAGGGATAACCAACCTAAGTACAACATCCCTAGAAAATCTCCCAATAAAGAAATCTGCCTGGCGCCACCTCATAAATTGAACTTCCACCGACATAGTAAATAAAACCAAGAAGGTGTCAGCCCGGGTAGTTGGTGACTTCTGTACGTGGCTCCAGGAACCTACTGGGTTAACTACATAATTAATAATAAATTCTAGTTGTGCATTTTTTGTTTTTATTTTATTAATCAACCAGGCGCGATATTGAAATATTTGCGCCTATTACAGAGGAAACAAGCAGAACAACAAACAAATTAGAACTTAGAATTAAATATTTAAAAATTTACATGTATTATTCGGCAGAGTTCATAAATTTATATAGTGGCAGATGTAAGAGAGTTAAATCATTTAGATCAGGGAACAAATGATGTCTCACTTCAGCGAAGTTCGGACAGTCATAGATAAGGTGAAGAGCAGTTTGTTCAGTTTCTCCTCAGGAACAATTTGGTGTTTCTGATAGAACTCTTTTATGTAAGTATTTCTGGAATTTTCCGTGTGATGTGACAAATTGAGTGATTATAAAATTTGGATGGAACTGAAAGGCTTGTGCTTTAAATAAATTGCTGCGTCATCCTGAAGTTTGTCTTTCCTAATTTTCTACCTGACAATATATATATACAGTTAAACCTGTCTATAGTTCCCCGTCTTGGGACTCACCAAAATAGGGTGCTATAGGAAGGTTCATTTTAATGTAAATCGCATCGTACTACGTATTTAAAATCGGACGCTATAGAGAGGAAGGCGCTATTTAGAGGGGGTGCTATAGACAGGTTTAACTGCATATATATATATAATCAAATATTAATTTACACAATTTAATACAATAGTGGAAGAAAATAAATTTTCATATTTAATTGAGTTAAAAATAGCGTCCGTCACCAGCCACTGATATGTATTATCCAATCTTTGAGGAAGAAGGCAGATTCCACGTCGAGAGACAACTCACAGTTTAAGCCACAAAGTTGCCCCACTTTTGGTAGCTCCGTAAGGAAAGAAGCGCTGCCCAGTGAGATCGATAAAGGCGGTAATCATAAGGAGCAATATCCGGTGAGTACGGCGGTTGAGTGTTTCTAACGTGTTCACTTTCCAAAAATCGATATTTAGAGATTCATATTGGTCTGTTATTATTGAATCTGTTTAATTGCTATTTATCTAGACACACGAACAAAATTTCACGATTAGGAGATGCCTTTTTTTATTAATTTATCCATCAGATCCTAGTATAATTTCACTTTTGTATTATTTTTCACATTGTATATACAGTTAAATCTGTCTAAAGCGCCCCTTCTAAATATCATCTTACTCTCTATAGCGCCTGATTTTAAACATTAAAATGTAAACATTTTACATTAAAAGTGACATGTTTATAGCACCCCCTCTCTATAGCACCCTATTTTGGTGAGTCCCAAGAGGGGGCGCTATAGACAGGTTTAACTGTATCTAAAAGAAAGCGTGAAAACTTTAGAAAGTTAATGCAACAGTTGGCTAAATGGCTGTAAGAATTCACTACTGTTGATTATTCAATACGATCTGTGATAACATTAGATTCTATTGTAGGTAAAACTAATAGTGGTGTCTGGTCCACGGAGCAGATCAGATCGGTCCATACACCCTGATCATAATACCGGCCAACTGAGATGCCTTGTCTGTATAGATGTCCTCTTCTGGATTGATGTCTGCCATATAAGAGGGCAGTAAAGATGGCCGGACAACTGTATATGTGGTCAAGAGTGAGTTGTGTGTTGTAACAGTTATTGCAGTTCCTGTAGGATCTAGTCATGTCTGGGTTTATCTTCATTCCTTTAAAATGTCCTGTTCTGATTCTTGAAATTGTTGTCCTTAATTCTCTGTTAATTTTGAGGTTGCATATGGACTGGGGTATTTTGGTTTTTGTAATGAGTTTTGATTTTGCTATTGTATTTGCGTCTTTCAATATTGAACTGGATTCCAGTGCCTAAACTAATGGAAATGGTTTATTATAACTTCCATAGTTCCATTCTAATGACAATACCAAGTTGTGAATATTTAGAGATATTGGTATTTGCGGGTTGCAAATGGGTGTTGTGGTTTGTATAAGGAAGAAATCTTCTAATAAACAGCTGAAATATCTTCGAATTATTTTATTGGAAATTTCCGGGTCTCTTATCCTTTCGCAACCTGAAGATTCACTCAAATGTAAGATACATAACACACATTGTTCTTATTTTATATCACAGCGCCTTTTATTTCATTCCAACGAAGTTTGTGAGAAAGAGAAAAAAATAACCCGAAAGCCCCTGCTCCCAATAAAATAATAATAATTTATATTTATGAAAATTGGAAACTATTTTAGGCACGTATGATTATTTTCAAAATTAAACAATTTCTACTGCCTTTACTGCAATGGAAAAAAATTAATGGGAGGGCCTGGCTCATCAGTGGTGAACCCTTCCAGCGGTTTCCCAGCAGTAAGGGCAGTAGAAACTGTTTAATTTTTAAAAGAATCATACGCGTCTAAAATAGTTTCCAATTTTCATAACAGATGACACGATAATGCATCATAATAAATTATATTTATATAATTAATATATATATATATATATATATTATATTATTAATGTAATGAGTTGAAGTTCTGGTAGCGTCTGTTAGAATCCTGTCGACAAATTTGTGATGATGAAGTGTTGACTCTCGCTATACTGTGTTGACCGAGAGGAACAGTCAGGATGGGGAGTTTTCCAGTACCTCTCTACACCTTGTAAGTCCTTTAAAAGTTCTCACAGAGTACAGGCAGTCGTGGTCGAGGCAGAGTGGAAAGCTTGGGAATGTCCACACAAAAAACGAAGACACAGTTGCACGAAGAAAGTTCCGTGAACAGATAAAAGTTGAGCTAGGAGCGAAAGATGGGGCGATAGAAGTTTCTTACTCGTCTACATGATGGATGAGGAGGATCTGAGGTACAACCGACGTGGGCTCGCACAGATGCTGACCTAACTGTCAAGTGACTGTAAAGTGACTGTATTTATAGGTTAAGACGGGGGGCCTTATGCGACAGGGGCCGTTTCTGAGAAAGGGGGCTTTTGCATTCCACCAGATGTGAAGAGTGTGGGTGGTCTGGTCCATTTTTAGACATTGTTGTGGGAATTCTAAATCTATCTCGATTTTGACGTTATGACTTCTATCTCTTGCTTATCTCAACTCTTAATCTATTACAGATTTTTATTTATTATCCTGTTTGTACAAATTACATTACATATGATGATGTAAAGACACATGTCAATAATGCGTATAATCATTTACAGATGTGTTTCTATTATACAACATTAAAATCTTGTTATAAGTTATATACAATATGGGTTTGTTGGCTTAAATTACCATAGATGGGCCCCGGGAGTGAAAGGGTTTATCCGGGTTTAAGCGGGTAAAGCCTCTCTAACACAGGTAAGTAATTAAAATTTCTTTTAATTAATTTAAACTGTGAGGGTTAAAAAGGGCTATAACAAGATGATTTGTTTGGATATATAAAAGTGAAATAAAAATGACATTTTTGTTTGATTAAAAAAAAGGATGATTAAAATAAAATGATGACATAAAAATTCACATCCTAAAAGAGAATATTGGCGGGCGTTGGAAAGGGTTAGTAGTTGAAGAATATGCAATTGTAAGCATTACACATGCAATCAAAACGAGGATATAGACTTGAGCGTCTTCCTTGGCAATGTTTCACTTGCGATCCTATATAAGGGTTACAGTGTTTTGTCACAATTTTAGGATTATTGGGTTAAAAGTTGTTGAAGAAAAGTTGCTTATTTATATGATTGGGAAAGGAGTGAAATAGAGCCATGCGATAAGTAGAATTGTAGCGACAGTAGGTGATCTGACTTGACATGAAATCAAAGGTTGATTGTGGTCCGCTAGAGCTGAAAAAAATTGAAAGTTGAAAAAAGTGAACGCTTTGTGCTTGCGTTGGTGATTTGCTCTGCGGATGATCGAAATAAACTTTTGAAACGTGTTCAGGCCAGAAGTTGAGATTTGTAAATCTGGGGAACTGTGTTCAAAGAGTTTGTTGAATTACGAAATCAAAAATAAATTGTCAAGCAGTGCTGTCGTTTTTCTACGTTGATGTGACGCAATGACTGAAAAGATAGTGATGAAAAATATAGGGAATTGGTTAAAGAATATGATTGTTGAAAACGATTGTTGTAGATGCCCGATAGTGGATGATAGAAATTGTCAGATAATAAAGGTATTTAAACAAATAAAATATAGTGAATAGAAATATAGAAATATGATTGCGGGTACAAAGAGTGTAAGTGGACAAAATTAAACATGTTATATATAAAATATATAATAAATAATAAAATAAAAATAATCTTTGAAACAATTAGATGTTTTGTAATACTAAAATAATATCATGAAAAATAAAAGTAAATTTGATTAAAGTTTTTTTTTTGAAAATCATGTTGGATTAAAAATTTGATTATATAATTGAAAGGTGAAAATAAGAATAATTATTCAAGATTTTATACAAATAACAATATAATTAAAGATTATTATAATGATTAGATAAATGTTAAGTAGTGGAAAATTGAACAATGTTCTCGTTTATCCAAAAATTATTGTGTATGGTCCAGTAAAATATGGTGATAATTTACCTGTATCGGGATGTCTGTAATTTTTGACTAAAACAAGATCATTCACTTCGAAATGTGGTGTTCTGTGCTGCTTATCAAATGTTTCTTTATCTTTTTATGCTTATTTTGAGTACGAGAGTTTGCTATCTCTCGAGCTGTATTTATTTCGGGGTATGGGTTAAGATGAGTTCTTAGATCTGGGGGGATAACATTGAACATTAAGTAGGTAGGTGGAAAACTTGTGACAGAATGGGGTGTGTTATTGTACGTCTGAGTGACGCGCTTAACTAGTTGAGTCCAGGAAGCTTTCGGATTTTCTAGATAAGCTAGTCTGAGCTTGCCTGTAATGGTCGCATTTAAGCGTTCTATTAAACCGTTTGCTTGTGGGTTATTGCTTGTGGTGAGTAGGGGTTGTATACCATGTGTTATTAGAAATTTAAGGAATTTTTCTGAGGTAAAAGCGGGCGCTCTGTCAGAAAACAGACGTTTTGGAGATCCTTGCTGTAGTACAGTTTTGAGGGTTTGAATGTACGTTAGGGTACTGGTGGACTTCGATGGAAAGGTCCAAGCATATCGCGTTAAATGGTCCACTATTACGTGTAGATTTGTCTTGGAGTGTCCATATTTAGAAAATCCAGCTATGGATCTTTAGAGATTAAGTCGAATGGTTGTTGTGGTGGTGGAATTTGTCCGAGGGTACCATAGGGTTTACCTTTGGGCCTTTTAATGATTTGGCAGGTGTGACACGACTTGACAAATTTTTCTATAGATTTAGAGATACCTTTCCAGTAGTACTGGACAGTAATTATGCGGGTCATCTGAGAGATGCCTGGGTGGTTATATTCTTGGTGAACTTTATTCATTAGAGTATGTTGCAGGGTTTCGGGAATTATTATTTTAATTACACCTTTTCGGGTAATGGTATGTAAGCCGTTTGTATCAATGTTGAAGGGGGATGCTGTTGGTTGATGCTGTTTGATAATATCAGCACTGACAAATCCTACAAAGGGGTTTCGTGATAGCAAATCTGCTTCGTACTGTTGGCTGCCTTTGAGGTAGTGGATTTCGTAATTATAGGTAGATAGTCTCAGGCTCCATCTAAAGAGTCGTCCTGACGGCTTTTTTTTTATAGTTTTAAGCCATTGTAAAGCTTGGTGATCTGTGTATATGGTGAATTTTATACCGGTGAGGTATATTCGGAATTTGTCTACACTTTCGACGATGGCGAGGCACTCGAGTTCGGAAACGGTGTAGTTTCTCTCATGTGCTCTAAGAGCGCGGCTGAAATATTGCACAGGATGTACTTGTCCGTCTGGATGTACCTGTTTGAGTATGCCTGCGATCCCTTGGGTGGATGCGTCGCAATAAAGGCGGCATGGTAAACCGACTTGATACAAGTGTAGTACTGGTTTACTGGTTAAACTCTCTTTGAGAGTGGTGAAAGCTTGTTGACAATCTGGGTACCAATTCCATTTCACATATTTTTAAGTAGTTTATTTAAAGGTGCTCGTAAGCGGGCATAATCTGGTATAAACTTATTATACACGTTCACTGCTCCTAAAAATGATTGTAACGTCTTTTGATTGGTAGGTGGTTTGATGGCATTTATGGTATCAAGGTTGCGCGTCTGTGGTGCATAAGTACCTGCGGTAACAGTGTATCCTAAGAAATCTATATTTGTTTTAAAAAACGAACATTTGTTATAATTGAGTTTGATGTTTTCGTGTTGACACACCGTTAGAAATTGCTGTAGGTGTTGTAGATGATCCTCTAAGGTGTCAGAAAAAATAATGAAATCGTCGAAGTAATGGGTAACAAAATTTAGTTTATATTTTTGCATGACCTGGTTTATGGCACGATGGTATATCTGTGGCGAATTTTTAAATCCGTAAGGAAATCTACAAAATTCGTACTGACTATCTAGCGTCACGAAAGCTAGTAGATTACGTGAGTTAGGTTCTATTTCCACTTGCCAATATGCGGATGCTATATCTACAGAAGAGTAGTATTTGGCTTTCGGCAATTTGTCAAGAATGGTTTCTATTAAAGGTAAAGGATGTACGTCTGGAGGGATGATTTCATTAAGTTTTCTGTAATCAATACAGAAACGTTTCGTTTTGTCACGTTTTGTAACAAGAGTTATTGGACTGGCATAAGGTGAGACTGACGGGGCAATGATTCCATGTTGGAGCATTTGCTCTATTTGGGTTTGTATTTCTTGTTGGTCGTGTAGTGGCACTCTATATGGGCGTAATGCTATTATTTTATCTGTGGTGGTATTGATTTTTAGCGGTGGTATGTTCAATTTGGGCACATTGTATTTATTAGTAGAGAACACATGCGAGAATTCATTTAGAATTCGGTGAAGTTCGTGTGGACAATGTTCTAACTGAGGTGCCGCATTAGAAGGTATAGAAATCTCAATATCATGGGTAGGATATATAGTGGGTGAAACAATAGTGGGGGAACATATAATTGGGGTAGGGTCCGCCACGTGTAAACAGGACTGGTTCGAGGGGAAGGTGGTAAAAATAGCCGTTTCCCTCGGTTGAGTGGGACATAAATCCTGTTTGCACTTGGTGAACTTATAGACATTCGTTGGGAGAGCATCATTCTTTTGATAAATTTGGAGATTATTAAAATCTATAATTAATTTAAATATTTTAAGGGTATCAATAGATAAAATACCAAAAGGTAGTGAAGCTTCTATTATAAAAAAATTTAGTTTTTGGGTGAAGTTACCGATTTTAAGTTTTAAAAATATATATCCAAGGGTATTTACATGATGGATAATAATTTTATATGGTAATCTATTTTCTATGGTTCTTAAAATATCCAAGTTAAGTATGTTAATAGATGCTCCCGTGTCTATTAAAAAGGGCAAATTTACATTTGGTGACAGTTCAGTCCATATTACGAGCTGTTCAACGAAAAAAGGTTTCAGGTTTTCCTACCGTTGAGTTGCTCGCGGGGCTTGTAGAGTCGTCTCGGCTTGCAGCTTGGACTTGGGGAACAGGGCTCCGAGATTGGACCTTGGGCCGGGTACCAGATTTTGGTACAGTGGTTGTGCGTGGTCTGGCGTTGTAGACTTGGCGTGTTCGGTCCTGTTGGAACCGTTGTTCACACTGGGAGTGCCAGTGCATAGCATTTCAATACTTGCAAGGCGAGGGTGGGGGTGCAACTTGGTACGTTACACGTGATGACCGCTGGTTGTTGTGCCGCTGTGGTGGGTTGTGGTAGGTTGGATGTGGGGCCTTGTCTACTTGGCGCTGGTACGCTGCACTGGTGGCACACTGGGTTCTTCTTATTCTTGACACAAGGTCGAACCATTCTTTAATGGTGTTTGGCTGCACCGTGGCGATTAATAGCTGGTCTGCGACGGGTAGTCCGTCGGTCAGAGACTCTATTAATATGTCGGCGGGTAGGTTGAGTTTCATGCCCATAAACGTTTCGTTTTGGTAGTAATCTTCTAGGGGCATTTGAGGTGTCAATTTGATAGCCAAAAAGCGTGCAAACGACGCTTCTGTCGTTGCTGGGAATAAGTCTATCAGTGTCTGGCGGACATCATTATAAAATAACCTATCTAACCGTAGGCTTCGGAAATATTGGAGTGGCTTACCTTGCAGGTAGAAGGGTAACTTGCGTAGGCGATCCGTATAGGTCAGCTCAGCTCGGTCTGCTTGGGCATCGAAGTTATCGAAAAAGCTTTGGGCTTCAAAGGTACCATCGTATGGACTCACATCTATCTCCCTAGGAGATCGGGCAACCAGCAGCTTACTCAGGGCATCGGCGATCTGTGTCAGCGGGTCTGCGGAGGTCCCTTGGGGCGGCGACGTTTCCTCCTCTTCAAATGTCGTCTCTTGTTGGGGGACAGATACCCCGGTCGCATCGTTGGACTGTTCGGTTTGATCTTCCATCTTTGCACTTTCTCGCTTCTATCTGGACTATCTGGCCTTCTTCGTTTGGTATCCTTCGTTTTGGTTATCCTGTCGGCTAATGTAATGAGTTGAAGTTCTGGTAGCCTCTGTTAGAATCCTGTCGACTAACTTTGTGATGATGAAGTGTTGACTCTCGCTATACTGTGTTGACCGAGAGGAACAGTCAGGATGGGGAGTTTTCCAGTACCTCTCTGCACCTTGTAAGTCCTTTAAAGTTCTCACAGAGTACAGGCAGTCGTGGTCGAGGCAGAGTGGAAAGCTTGGGAATGTCCACACAAAAAACGAAGACACAGTTGCACGAAGAAAGTTCCGTGAACAGATAAAAGTTGAGCTATGAGCGAAAGATGGGGAGATAGAAGTTTCTTACTCGTCTACATGATGGATGAGGAGGATCTGAGGTACAACCGACGTGGGCTCGCACAGATGCTGAACTAACTGTCAAGTGACTGTAAAGTGACTGTATTTATAGGTTAAGACGGGGGGCCTTATGCGACAGGGGCCGTTTCTGAGAAAGGGGGCTTTTGCATTCCACCAGATGTGAAGAGTGTGGGTGGTCTGGTTCATTTTTAGACCTTGTTGTGGGAATTCTAAATCTATCTCGATTTTGACGTTATGACTTCTATCTCTTGCTTAGCTCAACTTTTAATCTATTACAGATTTTTATTTATTATCCTCAGTTTGTACAAATTACATTACATATGATGATGTAAAGACACATGTCAATAATGCGTATAATCATTTACAGATGTGTTTCTATTATACAACATTAAAATCTTGTTATAAGTTATATACAATATGGGTTTGTTGGCTTAAATTACCATATATATATATATATATATATTATTTAAACACCTGTGTGTGTGTTTATGGTAAATTCGACCGATTTCCTAAACCCTCTCGTAGTGTGTTAAGAAATCGAAGCCGTCCCTGCACTGATGAGGGTCAAAGCCCAAAACCATGGTATACAGGTTGTTGGCTTTTGTATAAATTTGCCAAATCTGGTGTTGTGGCTCATTCCTTATAATCGCCAGTAAAGGCTTTTACTAGGGTGGTGCGCAGTGCCATCGTTTTGATGCACAATTAAAGGGATAAGTGTCTCTTTTGATACATATGTATGCATGTATATTGTTTAAGCAAATTTTTTTTAAATGTTTTGAAGACGAGTGATGTAATCTAAAACTGCCGAAACCCAGGAAGCCAGCAAATATGAGGGCGTCAACAGCCTCCACCCATCCCAATCGAATTTGCATTCATGAGGCAGCGCCAACCAATCAATACCCTCCACGTCGAAGCCTCTCTCACACCATTGGTCAAACAACCGCCTTGAATGCAGACGTCTTACTTAGGTGTTCTGTAAATATGCAAATATTCCATAAATTAGCCTGTTGTATATGTGATGGAGAAAGTCGAAGATATCTCAACCAAAATGCTCAACTTGTTTGAATTCTAGTTAATATCTCTTAAAATATTGGGAAATTAAGCTTTAGGGTTCTGAAGCTGGGAACAGTTAGATATAAGGTTTTTCCAAAAGTTCGTAAACACTTGCAAAAAATTGAAACACCGATATTATTTGCCGTTATGTATAATGTCTTTGTATTATGTATGAAGAAATTGTTAACAAAATTCGAAACTATTATAGACGCGTATGATTCTTAAAAAAAAAAAACAATTTCTACTGTCCTTACTGCAATGGAAAAATTAATGGGAGGACATGGCTCATCAGTGGTGAACCCTCTCAGCGGTTCATTATTTTTCCATTGCAGTAAGGGCAGTAGAAATTGTTTATTTTTAAAAATAATCATACACGTCTATAATAGTTTCGAATCTTGATAACAGATGGCGCGCTAATGCATCATAATAAAGTAATTGTATTATTATTATGTATTCGCCGTAATAATATTATTCGCCAAGTTATAAGAAAGACAACGTTTTAAGAAAAACACGAAACTTTTGGGACAACCTTATATTATGAAAACACAATGGACGTCGTAGTTCTTTTTTGCTTATCCCTAGTACACGTGCCAGAGTCCCGTTTGGTTACTTGCACTCGCTGGTAGGGTTGGACTTTTGCAAGAATCGGGGGCCATTGGAGCATTTTTTTTAAACAGAAAAAAAGTGTCCAATGCGGGAATCGAACTCGGATCCTAGTGGTCGAAACCCAAACGTTTTAACCAGCCTTCCACCGACCCCGGACGTCGTAGTAAAATTGGTATATAGGGATGGTAGGTACTGTAAAAATGACCTGATTGGGGAGAGGATTCAAGAGTGTTAGCCGACAATACACCTATGCATGAAATTACATCAAAACCGAGTGGAAATATACAGTAGAGTAAATAGCCAATCTACTATAATATACTATGCCTTAGTGTATATGCATATATATAGTGTCCGTTTTATTAGAACTCTGATTTGCAGCTCAATCAAGTGACCTTAATCAGAGGTGAATTCCTTAGCCAATCAGTGTGCAGTCTCAAGGTTTTAAATTTCTTCTTATCAATCCTCTTCATATCAAAATATAATTTTATTTTCTATATTTTAGGTTTGTTTATATAGAGGTTTTCTTCATTTTGCAAGTAGAGTGTATATTTATATATTTACAAAAAAAAAAAAAAAAAGATTAAAAACAACATAAAATATAAAAATGAAGAAAATAAAGAGAAAACTTTTTATACTTCAGCTTATTTTACTTTATTTTTTAAATTGAAAATATATGGTTCGTTACCCCAGTTTTTTTTTTAGACAAGTGTATGACACACTTGAAGCTGATTTTTGCTTAGTTCCTCCCGTTGCTGCTATCTGGCTGCTTAACATTTTAAATATTTATTGAAACATTCGGAATATATTCACTTCAAAAATAAAAATGTAAATTTCTATCTACACGTTATTTTTTATTTATATAAAATCAGAGAAAGCTTACAAAATTTAACCGGGAAAATAAGTGCGCTGTATGAAAACAACAAACTTAAAATATCAAGACAGAAAACAAAGATTTTATATTTATTCGACTGTAAAAACGAAATAATTAACTTGCACGATAATCCTATTAAACCAGTTGAAAAACTTTCAAAAAATACTAGGATTTACTTTCAAGTATCATCGAAACAAGGACAACTTAGATTTTATGCCTCACATCGACAGTATTATTGCAAAAACAACTAGAGCTAGTGGATATCTTCTTGGTTTAACAAAGAAATCGTGGGGATTGGATAGTATGTGATCATTAACATTATATAAGACCTTATTTAGAAGCACGAAACTTTATGGTTCAACAATTTGGTACCTATAATAAGAAGTCTAAAAACAATTTGGGCTCATTACAGAATAAAATCCTCAAAAACTGCATACATGCTTATAATACATCTACATAAAACTGCACACATGTCCTTGCAAGAATACCTAAACATACGGATTTCATTCTATCAAACATCAAAGGCATATATTGGATCAAAATATAATTTATTTTACCAATATTTTAGTTGGCTGAACGCCAACCTTTATCAAGGTGTTATAAAATATTTAATATGTGTCAACAACTATATAACATATAAAAATGAAAAATTACAAAAATTTTATGAAGATTCTAATGATAATTTCAGAGAAAAAGAATCAAGATTACTAAAATTTATCCAACCAAATTTTTATAATATAGCAATTTTCACAGGGCATAGAGACTTTAACGTATACTTATATAGAATTGGTAGAATTGATTATTCACTATGCTTATGCAACTAAGATTATAACACAGAACATATTTAAATCCGGTGCCCACTTGTTCTAAAACCTGAGAGTACAATGTCAAATGAATAGTTTCAATATAGTCAAATGGTCTCCAGTAAAGAAGAATATTTAAAATTTAACAAGTTCTGTAGAATCTTTCTCAACGTGGACTAATGAATTGAAAATTGGAGCTCTCTCTTTAATTTAGATAATTTGACAGAATTTTGTAAGTAATATAATATAGTAGTTAATCTATATATATATAAAACTAGCGGACGTACCCGGCTTCGCCCGAGGTTTTACCCGAGTAAAGGTTTGTCTAACGAACATTTGTTAAAACAATTCTCTAAAAACTTATATATATATATATATAAAAAAAGATATATTTTGATAATTTGAAACTCGTAAATTTGAATCTCTCGATAAAGTGAACATTTTTTCCCGGTCCCTGTGTGCCGTGTCATCCTGAATTTTGTCTTTCCTAATTTTCTACATTAGAAAATCATAGTTTTATCTAGTGAACATTTTTTCCCGGTCCCTTGAAAAATACTCGATAAGTTGAATAAAATCAATATTAATTGGTTCCCTCGGTAATTGGAAGTTAAAGGAATAGTATCTTCGCCTTGGAATTGTATCATTATTCTTGTCTCAAATAAATTGCCGTGTCATCCTGAGATAATCTTACTTTTGATAAATAATATTTAAGATAACAAACTTAGTGATAAGAAAACCTGTTATCATCGTCACAATGGGGGCGCTGCTTGCGAGTTAAATCTACAAATCTGCAAATAACTCTAAGGATATTCAAGATATTCATGAAATTATTTTTCAAAACCCTTCCCGGTGATATACCTAATAATATCCCAAAATTTCACGGCGATTGGATGTATGGTTTTTGAATCTATAGAGTACAGACAGACAGACATTCAATTATATATATATATATAGATTGAATGTCTGTCTGTTTGTCTGCTGTCTGTACTCTATAGATTCAAAAACCATACATCCAATCGCCGTGAAATTTTGGGATATTATTAGGTACAAGGTATGTCCCATAAGTTCCCGGACTGGGTCCATAAAAAAAAAAGGTAAGATTTTTTAAAAATTTTTTTATTAAAACTTTTCAAAGTAATCCCCCCTTGCTTCAACGCACCAGCGCCATCGTTTCTCCCAATTGTCGAAACAGTTTTTATAGGCCTCTTTTGGAATGCTCTTCAATGCCAGCAGCGATTTTTCTATTATGTCTTCCCTGGTGTCAAAATGTCTTCCTTTTAGAACTGCTTTGAGTTTGGGGAACAGGAAAAAGTCATTTGGTGCGATGTCTGGGGAATAGGGTGGTTGAGGTAGGATTTCTGTCCCGTTTTTCGCCAAAAAACTCGTCACCAAGTGCGCTGTGTGAGGGCGGGCATTGTTATGGTGTAGGATCCAGTCACCATTAGTCCATTTTTCTGGCCTTTTTTTTTCGAATCGCTTCCCTTAGACGGCGAAGAATGCTCAAATACATTTCCTTAATAACTGTTTGGCCTGCAGGAAGATACTCGTGATGAACAATGCCCTTGTTATCCAAAAAAGCGACCAGCAACACCTTGTTTCTGGTTTCAATATCCTGGATTTTTTGGGTCTAGGCTCACCCTGACCTCTCCACTCGGCAGATTGACGCTTGGTTTCAGGGTCATAGCCATAGACCCATGTCTCGTCGCCTGTGATTATCTTGTCTTTCCATTCCGGATCCGTTCTTGTCATTTCCAGCATGTCCTCACAGGTTGCAAGCCGACACAGTTTTTGCTCATTAGTGAGGAATCTTGGGATGAATTTTGCAGGAGTCTTTTTGAGCCTCAAATCATCGGTTACGATCCTTCCAATCGTTGTTTTAAAGATGCCTGTGTCTTGCTATAGCTCCAGAAAAGTGGTTCGAGGATTTTATTTTATCAAATCGGTGATTTTTTTGCACATTTTAATCAGTCCTTTGAAATTTTGGGCGTCCTTGACTAGGATCATCTTCAATGGAAATTCTGCCAGCTTTAAATCTAGAATGTCATTTAAAAACAGTTGTTCTCTTTGGGGTGTCATTGGGGAATGCTTTATTAAGCATTTCAAAAGTTTCGGTTGCTGATATTTGAAGTTTCACGCAAAAATCTATGCAAATCCTCTGCTTCAATTTTTGTTACATCGTAAAATCGCCGCAGCGCAAGGTGTAACCTTTAAATAAATTAGAATAACTTTGGCGCACGCACACGTACCGCCTCGATATTGGTACCACCGTGTTGCCAGATATTTTTTCTATAATAAACTGTCAAATTTATTTACATTTTTCATTTATTTATTTTTTTATGAACCCAGTCCGGGAACTTATGGGACATACCTTGTATATCCCCGGGAAGGTTTTTGAAAAATAATTTCTTCAATATCTTGAATATCCTTAAAGTTATTTGCAGATTTGTAGATTTAAATCGCAAGCAGCGCCACCATTGCGACGATGATAACAAGTTTTTATCTATAAGTTTTATTATCACTAAGTTTATTATCTTAAAGATTATTTATCAAAAGTAAGATTATCTCAGGATGACACGGCAATTTATTTGAGACAAGAATAATGATACAATTCCAAGGCGAAGATACTATTCCTTTAACTTTCAATTACCAAGGGAACCAATTAATATTGATTTTATTCAACTTATCGAGTATTTTTCAAGGAACCGGGAAAAAATGTTCACTAGATAAAACGATGATTTTGTAATGTAGAAAATTAGGAAAGACAAAATTCAGAATGACACGGCACACAGGGACCGGGAAAAAATGTTCACTTTATCGAGAGATTCAAATTTACGAGTTTCAAATTATCAAAATATATCTATTATTTTTTAAATAAGTTTATAGAGAATTGTTTTAACAAATGTTCGTTAGACAAACCTTTACTCGGGTAAAACCCCGGGCGAAGCCGGGTTCATCCGTTAGTATTATATAATAATATATTAATATATTATATATTATTGATTTTTTGCTAAAAATTATAAAAATATGATTTGCTATATTAAAAATAAAAAAGGCATATCCTGACCAGGAGCACTTGTGATTTTTAGATGGCAGAGCGCAATCTAGTGGAACAGAAATCAACTAAATATTGAATTAGCCTGTTCCCTGATATTGAATTAGCCAGTTCCCTGATAAATCAAGAAAAGCCATATACGAACGCGTTTCGCGCTGTTGGCGCTCGTCAGCATGGAGTAGGCTGTACAACTGCGACCAAAAATAATTTTGGTCCCAGAGGCTTCTTGAGAAACCAAGAAATAGGTATTAAAGACCAAACTTGCGTAAATACGCTTAACACAAAAACAATGTGCTATATGTTGAAAGTGACGATTTCAGATATTTCTACGATAGAATACTGTTGTGATTTGCATTGCACTTTAGCATTGTCTATGCAAATTGACATCTCTGTCTATATATGTGTTGGATGTTAGTTGGCTAGCGGTTATTGGATAGGGCAGGGCGCTGATAAACTGCTGATTTACATATAATTTGATCTTCCTTATTGTTTTATATCTTTATGTAATAAAGGTTCTTTCTCTTCTACCTATCTATAATTATCCCAACAAAATATCTAAGTAATCAATAGGCTCCTTTTTTGTATAATTATTACTTTAATATGTAAATTTAAATAAATTTGTTTCAATCTCTCTCTCTAATATGTGAGAAAGGGGATTCGTATAAATATTTTAAAACATGTATATAAAATAGTTTGAACATTACACACAAATATCTATAAGCATATAGCGTGTGTATTATATTGAATAAATGCTTATCTCTCTGTTAAAATATTTATGTACATATTATAAACCACAACACCAGCTTTGGCAAACTGAGAAGCCTCCACCTATAGACCATTGTTTCGGGCTAATGGCCCTTGTCAGTCTATGGCGGACATTATTCCACGGTATCCACAAGGGATCAAATCAAATATTCACAATCTGCCAAAGAGACGGATGGAAGGTTGAAGGTCTCTTTCCAAGTTATTTAATCTTTGTCATTTACCATTGGTATCAATATAATGCGTTATTTCTTTATACATATATTTATGTGAAAAAAAAAAACAATTAAAAAATAATAATCAGGTGTTGATATTAAAAACAAAGAAGGCATATCCTGACCACGCTCACATGTGCTTTTTAGATGGCAGAGCGTCATCTAGTAGAACAGAAATCAACTAAACGTTGATTTAACCTGTTGCCTGATATTTGGCCAACCCATTTTCTTGATAAATCAAGAAAAGCCAATCACTAAAGCCTAAATCAACGTTGAGTTGATTTCTATTCCACTAGATGGCGCTCTGCCATCTAAAAAGCTCATGCGAGCGTGGTAGGATATGCCTTTTTTATTTTATATATAGGACACTCACGTACAAAACTTATGAAAGTTTTATATTTTTGGTCGCTGTCGGTCGTCTATATTTTTGAATGAGATTGAGTCAACTTTGTTCACACTTGGTTATCTCTTGTGCCTTTAATAAAGGTCAATGTGTATCAAATATCTTTTAGAATTATTGTCTGAATCCCGATATACATGCTAGAAGAGACAACTTCCTTAAGTTTTGTTCATGAGTGTATATACATATTTTTTCTTTGTATTAAATATTCTTTCTATATATTTATTCTTTATATTATTAACAAGATCGGACGTTTGATCTTTTTATTCTGTAATATCAAATTTAAGCTTGGTGAAAGACTAGTTTGGTTTCATTATGTCGATAAAATTTTTAGCGTTGATTATTCTTGAACTGCTCAATCGCGTATCCAACTGTGAGTTAATACTCAAGTACATATACTTCAAGTCTCCCACTAGGTCATTCCCGCATTAACTAACGAAACAACGCCGCCTTTGCCGGTCCCAAGCCGGGAAGAAAAAGGAAGAGGGGATGGAGTAACAAGCTCACTAAAAAACCTGGGCTCAGCTGGCCCGGCTGATAGTACCCTGTAAGGGCTCCTGATCTAGGAATAATATAGGATGAGCAGCGTTTGTACTCCATGTTAGGAGCGGTTGTACATGACGTCTGTTCCTCATGTCAGAGATGGCCATTTCATTTGAAGCTAATTTGGCCTGCTACTGAGTAGTGCTCCCAGTCTTAATGACAAAAGCAGACGCATTCTACTTCACCTAGTCATGATGATTGTCAAAAGCTCTACAAGCTTGATACTGTAAGATGATTGAGCGAAGAAAAGAAAGAAGATAACTAGCAAAATCATTTAATTAACCTCTAAATTCTCAGTTGCTTTCCTTCTCAGTATGACAGGTTGGGTGTAGTTTTCCATAATTAAATATCACATCTATGAGCAATGTCAGTCACAATTACTCTTACCATAATGTCAGCATGATGAGCCAGTCCCCTACTCTTTGTAATCACTGAACTAGAGACAAATATCGAATAAAATACAACTCCGTATTTGAACAGTAACTGTTTTTCTAAGGAATATTATTTCTGTCTGATACGGTGGCTCCATCTTATTGGCTTAATAAACAGAAAGAGCTTATTTCTTTGAAGTGCTCCTTACTAGATTATTGGCTAACCTTTCGTTCACCTCTAGGCGTTTCCATCAACCTTTCAACCGCTCATCAACGTTTCCATCTGAATTATCAACCTTTCATCTACCTCTAGACGTTTCCATATAAATTTTCAACCTTCCATCCGTCTCTTTGGCAGATTGTGAATATTTGATTTGATCCCTTGTGAATCCCGTGGAATAGAGTCCGCCATTGACTGACGAGGGCCATTAGCCCGAAACTATGGTCTATAGGTCGGCGCTTCTCAGTTTGCTAAAGATGGTGTTTTGGTTTTGTTACCGACATGAGTTCACTAGTTTTCAGAGACGGTCAATAGATGGCGCTTAGTTTTAGCGTTTATTTTGATGGGTGCTTTGATCGATGCCTTCACCCACAGGGAAGTATTCGCACCAAGAGACTTGCTAACCGACACACATCTAGATGCATATGTTCACATTTACACTCATGACCCACCGAATATGGCACAAAGCAGGAATCATGCCGTAAAGGCGAGGCTATGTAAATATGTAGGATAAAGTCAAATATGTAAATGATCCCAATTTAGTGGGAATGCGTATGACTGAACCCTCGGAAGCAGCGCAGCAAGCTTTAGCTCCAGGGTTTTATAGATGATCCTATTTGGATGATCGATCAATTCATCAATGATCAATCCATTTAGAATAAACCTAACCACGTTATAAGTACAGAGACTTCAATATAAACGAGACTGAAGTCTCAGATGACGAAGATTCAGAGATATATCGTCATCAGTATAAAAAGCGGCCGTATGATCGGCTCGTCATTTCAAACGTTATAACTTCACCATCCGATGGTGTTGAGAGTTGTGGAGATGACACACGGCTCACTAGAGGGAGGATGAATAGAGAGGTTCTCAGATCGTGAAAGATCCCACAGTGACCCTGCCAATCAAACAGCCTGAAATTGGAGCTTCAATGTGTTCAAGAATGATATCAAAATAACGTCCTTCAACAGGCTGTTATTGTCCAAAAGCTCGCCTGTTACCTTTTCAATAAGAAACTCATCGCCGTCATCTTTTATCTCTTTTCTTATAGAGGCAATTTTGTTCACACTTGGTTATCTCGTGTGTCTTCAATAAAGGTCACTGTAATATCTTTCAGAGTTATTGTCTGAATCCCGATATACATGCTAAAAGGTACAACTTCCTTAAGTTTTGTCTATGAGTATATATTGGTTATCTCATGTGTCTTCAATAAAGATCGCTGTAATATCTTTCAGAGTTATTGTCTGAATCCCGATATACATGCTAAAAGGTACAACTTCCTCAAGTTTTGTCTATGAGTATATATTGATTATCTCATGTTTCTTCAATAAAGATCACTGTAATATCTTTCAGAGTTATTGTCTGAATCCCGATATACATGCTAAAAGGTACAACTTCCTTTAGTTTTGTCTATGAGTATATATTGGTTATCTCATGTGTCTTCAATAAAGATGACTGTAATTTTTTTCAGAGTTATTGTCTGAATCCTGATATATATGCTAAAATGTACAACTTCCTTAAGTTTTGCCCATTAGTGAATATATTCAGACATCTTTAGTTATTGAGATATTGTGTTTGAAGACTGTTGAACATTAACTATGAGAATTCCAAAATGTCAATTGTCCAGGCTTCCAAGTATTGGGTAGACTGCTGACCCATACACTTTTTAGATATAACATTGGTTGCGCCTCGGAAGCTATTTTCTCTTCTTCTTTCTTATCTCCACTCAATCATATTAGAGTATCAAGCCTGTAGAACTTGATACTTTTGATGCTGTCTGCTAGAGATGAGTAGAGCTCATCAATGGTTGAGTCAATACAGTCAATAATGTGTTTTGGAGTCGCAGGTTGAGAATTGCACTTAGTACATAGTGGGAAAACCTTGCAACCATTCTGGAAAGTCATTGTTCGTAGATGACCAGACTTAAGTCTAGGAATCAAAGACTGTTGTTTTCTTGGGAGGACAGAACCGATGCTTGTCCCTCCTGCTCTGTACCAGTTATGTGCAACATTAGATTTCCATTCTTGCAAGCATTGGGTGGGAGCTATTTTAAAGATAAACTCTTACACTTTGTGTATGATCATAAACATACATTTTATTATAAAATATAGGTTTCCATGTAGGTTTTTCTTCACCAGTTCTTTATTCTAAGATAATTGTAAATTAAGAAACTCTCAAGTGTTCTGTGGATTCACTGAAATTTTGTCTTAAGCTTTATCCACAGATCAATGCCAGCTAAGACAGTCAGGCCACAGAGTATGTAAATATGTGTGACACAGAAAGAATGTCAAGAAGAGGGCGTCTGAGTCTGCACGCAACGGTGCCAAATTAAATGTTATAATCGGTTTTTAATATCAAGCGCGTGACCTCCAAACAACGCCCATCACATGACTCCGTTCGCCACTCTGATTGGCTGCAATTTTAATAGAAGACGAGTATATATACTATGCATGTCGAAATGTTTACAACATTATAAAATGCGTATTTATCGATATTATATTTATATTATTGATATTATACTCTGAATTTTAATAATCTCCAATTTAACGACAGAATTAATTCGATTACGATATTAATTAATCTTTATTCCCACAGCTCTAAATCTTACTAACTTCTAGGCGACAACTTCACTCTGGAAACCGAGTTTCACTGGTTACATATCTCTAAACCATCAAACTTTCTGAAGTGACCATTTGGACTGGAATGTAATGGGGATTTCATAGAGAAATTTATTTGTATTTTTGACACAAATAAACACAATAGCAAAAGCAAAACTCATTACAAAACCCAAAATACCCCAGCCCATAAGCAACCTCAACATTAACGGAGAATTAATGACAAAAATGCCAAGAATCAGAACCAGACATTCTAAAGGAATGAAGATAAACCCAGACATGACTAGATCCTACAGGAACTGCAATAACTTTCACAACACCCAATTCACTCCAGACCATATATAAAGTTGCCCAGCCATCCTTGCAACCCTCTATATGGCCGACATCAATCCAGAAGAGGACATCCAAACGGACAAGGCATCTCAGTTGGGTGGTATTGTGATCAGGGTGCACGGACCGATCTGATCTGCTCCAAGGTCAAAACACCACCATCACCAACACAAATAAACTATTTAAAATCAAATTTGTTAGTTATTTCTGTCTAATTACACCATAGGAATCCTAAAAAAATGATATAGAAGGCGATGGTAATTTATTAGCACTCAGTCTACTGGCTTAGACGTTTCCTTTTTGCAATGTGACTAATACATATTTATATTTATTCAAATTAAAAATACTTCGGCCAGTAAATCTTTTTATTATCTCGACGTTTTGACAAAAATCTTTTGTCCTCGTCAGGAGCGAACAAAAATTAAAACATTTGGCAAAGCGTTAAAAACGCACTTGTATCCTTAGAATAATTTTTAACGCTTTGCCAAATCTATATATATAAAATTGAATGTCTGTGTGTGTGTCTGTGTGTGTGTGTGTGTCTGTGTGTCCTCTATGGATTCAAAAACCATACATCCAATCGCCGTGAAATTTTGGGATATTATTAGGTGTATCTCCGGAAAGGTTTAGGAAAAATAGTTTCTTGAATATCTTTAATATCCTTAGAGTTATTTGCAGATTTGTAGCTTTAACTCGCAAGCAGCGCCATCTTGCAACGGAGATCTGCCCCTCCCCCCACCGTCCGGCCGCCGGCCAGTTGGTTGGACAGTCCAAGTTCCCACCGACCAATCAGAGGGATCAAGAGCCCCCTCCCCCCCCCCCCCCCGTCCGGCCGCCGGCCAATCAAAGAGTGATCAAGAGGTCCTGGCGCGCGGGGGGCGGGTGACCTCCGGGAACTACGTCCATCTTCCATAAACGACCATGATTTTATTCAACTTATCGAGTATTTTTCAAGGGACCGGGAAAATATGTTCACTAGATAAAACGATGATTTTGTAATGTAGAAAATTAGGAAAGACAAAATTCAGGCTGACACGGCACACAGGGACCGGGAAAAAATAATCACTCAATCGAGAGATTCACGACCATGACTTTATTCAACTTATCGAGTATTTTTCAAGGGACCGGGAAAATATGTTCACTAGATAAAACGATAATTTTGTAATGTAGAAAATTATGAAAGACAAAATTCAGGATGACACGGCACACAGGGACCGGGAAAAAATGTTCACTTTATCGAGAGATTCAAATTTACGAGTTTCAAATTATCAAAATATATCTTTTTTTTTATAAGTTTATAGAGAATTGTTTTAACAAATGTTCGTTAGACAAACCTTTACTCGTGTAAAACCTCGGGCGAAGCCGGGTACGTCCGCTAGTGTTTTAATATTTGTTCGCTCTTGACGAGAACAAAATATCTTTGTCGAAACGTCGAGACAATAAAAAATATTTACTGACCGAATTATCTTTATTTTGAAGAACTATGAATTCCGACCAGGCAGCCTCTATCTTTACATATTTATATATTAGACATTTTCAACAAAGTTTTCTTTATATAAAGTATACTACAAAATATAAAAATCATATAACGCCTCAATTCATTTTATTCACCTGATCAAAGGAAGCAATAAAGGAATATTTCCAAACATAACCCAAACTCATTAATAGGTCACCACATCGGAGAAACAGGATATACTCCAGACTTCAATAATATCAGAATCCCTCATAAAAATAACACAACTAAAACCCAAAGATTCATGTTGTTGTTGTTGCTGCTTATTCCTCAAGTCGTTTAAATGATCTCCATTAGGTTCCATTGTCTCAGCTTTTCTATTATAGTCCTAGGGTTTTCCTAGAGGTCTTTTCCAAATACTCATTCTTGAAGCAATAGAAACCACGAAGAGAAAAATCAAAACTCATTACAAAAACCAAAATACTCCAGCCCATATGCAACCTTAACATTAACAGAGATTTAACAACAACAATTTCAAGAATCAGAACAGGATATTTTAAAGGAATGAAGATAAACCCAGACATGACTAGATCCTACAGAAACTGCAATAACTGCCACAATACCTAACTCACTCCGGACCATACATACAGCTGCCCGGCCTAAAGCAATGAACAAAAGTATACAGCTACCATTACAATACGTTCCCCTTCTATCTTAAAAACTTTAAAAGACATATAAAACAGCATTCATTCCATTTTTTTTCTATTCATTAACCTGCTTATAGTTAATTCTTCAAATTTATTCAAGTGTGTAAATTCTTTAGAAGAAAAGGTACTATATTCACATAGATTCCTCTTTAAAAATACTATATAATCTCTCTTTCTCTTTGTTCAAATCAATAAGCTTGAGGGATAAGTCTCTTTCTCTTTCCCATTCAGCAGCCCCCTGACCTGCAGGCCTAGATCTTCGGGCATGGCCTGGAGGACGACGCCCTGGCCATCCTCGCGTCTGCAAAGGCGCGTATATATAGGCACTTCCCGACCCTGGAGTTGCGGGGGGTCCAAGAAGATCCCCTCCTGGTCTGGAGGAGGACCCTATCAAGATGGTGGAGTCTTCCTTAGCTCATAAATCATTGTTTATTCTCATTATTTTTGATTCATGTCTCTCTCTCTCTGTTTGGCGTCGGCCTCCATCCCGAGGAAATGAATTTAACCAGTATACCAGTATAGCGGAGACTACCATCTACAAGTACCATCTTGGTCTTGAGGTGGCTAACACCAGCCATAACATCGACCTGCCCACTCTGTGGGAAAGAACTGTCGCAGTCCATTCTTGTTTATAAGTATTAGCTGAAAAAAGATTTACCCGAAAGCTTTCCTTTGATCAGTTGAATAAAAAAAGAGTTGCGGCGTTATATGATTTTTGAATTTTGTAATTTGTCGAAACCCGAAATCCTGCAATGATGATTACATTGTAGGGGAGAGAACCTAGGGAATCGGTGTAAGACTTGTCTAAACCGTTGGTTTTTGACCGCTACCACCCGGGTTCGATTCCCGCATTGGATACTTTTTTTTTCTGATAAAAAAATGCTCCAATGGCCATCGATTCTTGAAAAAGTCCAACCCCACCAGCGAGTGCAAATAACCAAACGGGGGTTTGGCATATTTGTAAGTGCAAATTCGAACCGCTTTTTAACATGTGTAAACATGTGGTGCATTTACAGTAAAAGCAGTCGCCTTCTTTTGCCCACCATGATTATCATGGCCTGTACCACGTGTACTTGGGATAAAATAATTAAAAGGAAAGAGAACCTACCTGCTCCGTTAGCAATCCACTGGGACAGTCTTTGAGGAATCCTTTATGCCTGGGCACACAAAGGAGTCAGCCTACCTGTTTTTTTTTTAAGTTGATTGTTTTTACTCTGGATGTTGTGTCCAAACACCAAGACTATGGAGAGCCATCCATGCTATCCAGACATTCTAGTTATCTGAAGAAGGGCTTGTTTCCGAATGATTCCTTTGTTTAAGTGAATAAAAAAGATAGCCTTAAAGATTATTTGTGTTGGTTGGAAGTCTGTTTAGGAAAATATATGGATACACACATCAACCAATTATTTAATTCCCGACTTTCAGTGACTGCTGTCACTCTCCTGATCCTGATCCATTCAGCTGAAACGTCTGGAGTTAAATAAATAATTGGTTGTTGATGTACCTATACCTTTTCTAAACGAATAGAGTTGAGGCGTCTTATGATTTTTTTTGTAAATTGTCGAAATCAGCAATCCTGTAAAAACAGATGAATACTTATTTAGGAATCCTCTTACTATGGTTGTTTGCTTTTTCTCTTTCGATTTCCTTTGGATGTGTCAATAAAAGGCTTTTGTTTTAACCAATATCTCTCATACTTAATATTTTATCTCTAAATAAATATATTAATATGATGCATTAGTGCGCCATCTGTTATGAAAAATTTAAACTATTTTGACCCCTATAATTCTTTTTAAAAATAAATCAATTTCTACTGCCCTTACTGCAATGATAAAATATTGGGAAGATTTGGGAGGGTTCACCACTGGTGATTCTTCTATCTGCTTATGTTGTTGCTTATTTGTTTAGTGTATATTTTTATTTAATGCTCTTTTTCTTAATTGTTTATTTTATTTTTAACAATACTGTTACCCTCTCTACTACAATATGAATTATTGTAAATAGTTTCACGCGTAATTATCTAGATCGGATATAGCGTGTCTTATTTGAAACTGGTAATAAATAAATAAATAAATACGCGTCAAAAATAGTTCAAAAATTTCAAGTAAATATATATATTTAAATTATTTCATTCTTATTTTTTGAAATTTTAGGAAATACAAACACACACACACACACGTACTGTGTGTGAAATAAAATAGCATCAATTATATCTTATTAAATACCCATTTTTTGATTTCTCAGGAAGTAACAAGGACCAACCTTTTGGTCGTTGAGGTACAGCTTGCACCACGCTGATGAGGGCCAACAGCCCGAAACGCGTACGTGGTTGGCTTTTCTTGATTTATCAAGAAATTGGGTTGGCTAAATATCAGGGAACAAGTTAAATCAATGCTAAGTGGATATTTTCCCACTAGATAGCGCTCTGCCATCTAAAATACTCATACGAGCGGTCGGGAAATAATATTTTTATTTTTATAATCAACACCTAGCCTTTTTATATATATTTTCACATATATCTGTTTATAATTAATTTCGTAAGATAGAATCCTCTGATGTATAAGTTGCAGTAACACATGAAAACTCCGAGGATAAGTTTCTTTATTTCATAAATGATATCTCGAGCTTTCGGGTATCGTAAACCCTTCGACAGGAGTGTATAAGACGAAATGAATCACAATTTGTTTGCTATTATTTAAATATGGTATGTTATTTATATATTTTAAAATGTGCAAAAGATATTTTAATTAACATGAATATTTTATGCCTGAGTTAAATTTTATATTTTATATATACAAAACAAGTGAGAAAATATACTATTGCTTATCTAGAATGTAGTTTTATGTATCGGGGTTGTGTATTAAACTATTGTATACTTCTGGGATATCTATATATCTATTAATGCTCTGGTGTTTCGTGGATATTATGGCTTCAAGGATTAGTCTTTTGTGTTTATTATTTATGTTGGTGTAGTAGGTTTTTGGTTCGGCTAAGTTAAAAGTATGGCCTGTTGTTTCGATGTGTTGAAAAATAAGTGATCTATTGTCTTTGTTTTTTATATTTCTATTGTGTTCATTGATTCTGTCCTTAACTGACCTGCCTGTTTCTCCAACGTATATACTATTGCAATGATTACATTTAACGGAATATATGGCTTGTCTGTTGTATATTGGTAGGTTAGGGCTATTGTTTATGGTGTTGGGGTTTCTAACTATGGAACCAATGTTTGGGGTATTTTCATAAAAAATTCTGATTCCGTGTTTTTTAAGTTCTCGGGCTATTTTGATGTTATTGGGGGAATATGGTATGATGCATGTTGATCTGTATGTCTGGCTATTGTTGATTGTGGAAGGGTTATAAAAATGTCTTAATATAAAATTTGTTGGGTATCCCGCTATGAGAAGGTTTTGCATTATATTTTGAGTTTCTATTGTTTTGAATGTTTGATTAGAACAATGGGTGTGGATCCTTTTTGTGAGAGTTTTTATGGTGTTTATTTTATGATTTAAAGGGCAGTATGAGGAGAAATGTATGTAGTTGGGCTGGAAAGTGGGCTTATAATAGGCTGTTGTGTTAAACATCTGGTTTTGCCTGGTGATGAAAATATCCAAGAAAGGCAATGTGCCATTGACTTCCTTTTCTAGGGTGAAGTCTATCTCTCTGTGTATGCCTTTTAATTTGGTCAAAATACCATCTATTGCTTCTGTATGGCATAAGCAGAATATGTCATCTATATATCTGCCCCATATTTGAATTTCTGTTGGAAAGTGGTTAGTAATCTGCCTGTCTATATGTTGCATTACTATTTCTGCCAAGGGAGATGATAGTGGGCTTCCCATTGGGGAGCCTTTGGTTTGTTTGTAATTATTGTAATTGAATGAAAATATGTTGATATTGTTGCATCATGGCTAATAAACCTATTTTATTTCAATTTGTAATATTATTTTTCATATATTTTTAATTCAAAATTATATTTTATATTTAATTATTTTATTAAACAGAATATATGTATTATAAACAGAATATATGTATTATAGAATCATCATTTGTATTTAGGTAAACTGTGTGACTTCACTGCTCTCTTTGATGTGAAAAATAAATAGATTATTCTGGAGGCTACTTAAAGTAGAGTTATCTCATCATTCCCTTATACAAAATTGTAGGATGGTTGAAACACGCTCTGGTAAGATGCAAGACCCAGCACAGGAGAGAATCAAGGCTGAAGAGTCTGCCAAGCCGCAACCTGGTGCAACAATTGATAGAGATGCTAGTTCCGACCCAGTTGTCCTGAATCCCAACATCGACATCCCCAAGTATGATGGAACAGAAGACCCTCGCCTATGGATTGAATCTCTTGAAGAAATTGGCTTCCTGTACCATTGGGCAGACTACATTATCTCCCGTTATGCTGCCATGAATATGATTGGTAGCGCCAAAACCTGGCTGAACCTACACAAGATAAGTTTCACCAGCTGGGAAAATTTCAAGAGACGCCTAATTGAGGATTTTGCCTCAGACGCCAACAAAGAAGAAATGAGGATGAGATTAAACAGGATGCAACAGTGGAATGAACCTGCAATCAGGTTCGCAGAAGATATCCTTGTACTGTGCAACAAGGTCGACCCCCAAATGGAAGAAGAGACTAAAATAAACTGGGTTATTGGAGGGTTAAAAAAAGAATACTCTTTTGCCTTTCACCTAAACCCTCCTAAAAATACCAATGAACTTCTTGAAATTTGTAAAAAGCTGGATTTGTTCGAAAAGAATTACCAAGAACGTGTGGAAAAATTAAAAGCTCTTTATAATGGACCATGCTCTCCTCGTCCCCATCATCAAGAGCAATGGAAGAACACTCCGTCGTTCAGAAGACCACACCAGGACACCTCCAAGCCCCAGGCCCCCGCTCCGAGGTACTACCAGAACACCTCCAAGCCCCAGGCCCCCACTCCGAGGTACTACCAGAACAAGCCTCTGCCCCAGGTATCTGCCCCTAGACGATCTTACACTCCCAATCCTGAGCCAAAACCGGTTTACCCAAGTAAAACATACAATAAGAGTCCAAATTCAAACAGGAATAGGACAGAAGACGGGAGACCAATATGTTTCAAGTGTAGCAAGCCAGGACACGTAGCGCGGTATTGCAGAGTCAGGTTTGTAAGAATTGTGGAAGAGGACCCCATAGTTACACAAGACAAGGTCGAAGAAGATATCCGAATGGATAATGGAACTGAGAAGTCGAGACCTCTGCTCTACGCTGACGTAAGTAATAGCACGTACTCGAGTATCCCTACAAGGAATAGATATGCCGCATTGGAAGATTTAAACTAAGCATCGCGCCTGAGTCCGTCAATCAAAGCAAGCCGACCATAAATGGAATTAAAAAGTTGGACCCCAAATATAAAATGAACATTAACGTGGATAGAATCGGTATCTGCGAAGCTTTGATTAATACAGGCGCCGATCTTTCAGTGGTCGACCTTAGTACAGCTCTTAACACAGGTTTCGAAATAATAAATCCTGATAAAATGTGCTCCGGACCCGATGGCAAAGAATTAGATATCGTAGGAAATATTATTTTGAATATAAAATTTGATGACAAAACAATTACACATCAATTTGTGATAATGAGAACACATTTGCGAATATTTATACTTCGACGAGATTTTCTTAAGAAAATGAACGCAAAAATTGATTGTCAGCGTGAAATAATCAAATATGACTTGACAGAAAATCGTGACGTAATCAAATATCAACAGAAGAAAATAAAAAGTGCAAAGGATGCCATTATACCAGAACTTTCTATTAAATTGATTAATACATTTGTAGAAGCAGAGGATGGCGAATACATCATCGAGGAGAACCATAAAATGTTTCAAACAAATGGACTTCGACTAGCGAGAAGCTTAATAAATGTTGTGAATAAGGAAACATATATCTGGATAACAAACCCTTACCCTCGACCATTAAAAATATTAAAAAACCAAACATTGTGCTTTGGAAGCCAGCCAGCCGAAGTGAATCTTATAGAAGAAAGTGAACAAAAAGAGCATGAAGAACCCCAATTTCAGATAAACGAAAATTTATCATATAAGGAAAAGGAGCAATTGAAACAAGTTTTGGAAAAGTACGCGGATTTGTTTTCGTCGGGATTAGGAAGATCCAACTTAGCGAAACATCGGATTGATACAGAAGGCGCGAAACCGATCAAACACAAGCCGTATAGGGTGAGCGCGAAAGAGCGAGAAATCATAAAAGAGCAAATTGATGAAATGCTCAGAGACGGCATAATTAGACCATCCTCGAGCCCATGGTCCTTCCCTGTAATCTTGGTCAAGAAGCGAGATGGTAAGTACAGATTTTGCGTTGACTACAGAAAATTGAATGATGTAACAGTGAGGGATGTTTACCCAATTCCCAGAATTGATGAAGTATTGGATACACTTCAAGGATCCAAATACTTTTCAGCAATTGACCTTAAATCAGGATATTGGCAAGTGGGGGTTGAGGAGAAAGATAAAGAAAAGACAGCCTTCACTACAGCACATGGCCTATATGAGTTCAACGTAATGCCCTTTGGTCTATGCAATGCCCCTGCTACATTTGAGAGGAACATGGAAAATATGTTTGGTAATCTTAGATGGCAAATTTGCTTATGTTATCTAGATGACGTAATCATTTATAGCTCGGATTTTTCAACACATCTCAAAAGAATAGAAGCTGTTTTAAGATGTTTTCGCGAAGCTAATTTAAAATTGAACAACAAAAAATGCCAATTTGCTTTCGAAGAACTGGAGATTCTTGGCCATATAACTAATCAACATGTTATAAAACCAGCGGAGCATAATATCAAGGCTATTAGAGATTTTCCTCGGCCCAAAAAGATAAAAGAAGTTCAATCATTTTTAGGAATGTGCTCATATTATAGAAAAGTTATCAAAGGTTTTTCAAAAATTGCCGATCCATTAACTAGTCTTATAAAAAAGAATGTAGCTTTTACCTGGACAGTAAATCAAGAAAAAGCATTTCAAACCCTTAAAGTAGCATTGATAAATACCCCAATCTTAGGGCACTTTGATCCGAATGCAATTACTTACATTCATACTGACGCATCTAACATCGGCCTGGGTGCAACATTAGTCATAAAGTTCGGCGATAAAGAAAAGGCGATCTCATATTTAAGTCGAACACTGAGCAAACCTGAGCAAAATTATTCGACTACCGAAAAAGAATGTCTAGCTGTTGTGTGGTCAATGTCCAAGTTACGACCCTACCTATATGGAAGGCACTTCAAAATCGTAACTGATCATCACGCACTATGCTGGCTTAAGAATCTGAAAGATCCGACCGGCCGATTAGCACGATGGGCACTGAAGATTCAGGAATATAATTTCGAAATTATACACAAATCGGGTAAAAAACATCTGGACGCTGATGGTCTATCTAGAGGACCCTTACCGGAAAACGAATTGGAAGAAGATTATGAAAGACTATTTCTGAATCAAATAATAGACGAAAAGGATGATTTTATTGAGAATATTAAGGAGAACCTTAGTGCAAACAAGCGTTCAATTACACAGAACTTCAAAGAAGAAAATGGGTGTCTCTACAAGAAAAATCCAAATCCTGAAGGTAGGGCATGGTTGCTGGTAGTGCCAAAGAAGAGAAGGAAGGAAGTCATGAGTGAATACCACAACCATATGCTGAATGGCCATCTGGGCGTCGCCAGAACCACTTACCGATTGAAGAATAAATACTATTAACCTTCCATGTTAAAAGACGTTTCAGAATTTGTAAAGACGTGCCACCTTTGCCAAAGTCGGAAAGGTTCAAATCACTTGCCTTCTGGACTTTTACAACCTCTTCCCCCAGCTAACTACCCTTTTGAAAGAATCGGAATTGACTTTGTTGGCCCCTTGCCATCAACGAAAAGAAGAAGGAAGTGGATAATTGTGTTGACTGATTATTATACCAAGTATGCTGAAACAAAGGCAGTATCAGAAGCAACCGTGAAAGAAGTCTCTACATTTTTAATCGAACATATTATTTTACGTCACGGGGCCCCAAGATTTCTTATTAGCGATAGAGGTTCACAATTCACTAGCAATTTGATGAAGGAGGTAATGAAAATGTGCAAAGTTAAACACTGCTTCACAACGAGCTACCACCCCCAGACTAACGGACTAACGGAACGGCTAAATAGAACTTTAGTCAATATGATCAGCATGTATGTGAACACAGACCAGAAGAACTGGGACGAAATCCTCCCTTTTATCACCCACGCGTATAATACCACGATTCAAGAAACCACAGGCTACTCTCCATTTTCCCTGTTGTTTGGAAAGGAACCCAGGTCCCTCTTAGACGACGAGAATATCCCAACGGATAGTAGCATGGACGATTACGACGAATATATAGAAAACTACTTAGATAAAATAGCAAGGACGAGACAGGTAGTCATTAACAACACAGAGAAGACTCTGGAAAGAATGAAAAGAAACTATGACAAAAAAAAAAAACAATGAGAAAATCTATGAACCAGGACATTTAGTGGCAGTTTGGACACCAGTCAGGAAAATCGGAAAATGTGAAAAACTATTGAGAAAATATTTTGGCCCATATCGAATATTAAAGAAGCTGTCTAACGTAAATTACTTAATTGAGCCGAAAGATAATCCTGGCCAAGACCCATTGATTGTCCATGTCTCGAGACTCAAACCCTATTTTGAGATAATTGATGAGGTAACTCACGTGGACGTGACGACCTCTGGAGAGGGGGAAGTGTTGCATCATGGCTAATGAACCTATTTTATTTCAATTTGTAATATTATTTTTCATATATTTTTAATTCAAAATTATATTTTATATTTAATTATTTTATTAAACAGAATATATGTATTATAAACAGAATATATGTATTATAGAATCATCATTTGTATTTAGGTAAACTGTGTGACTTCACTGCTCTCTTTGATGTGAAAAATAAATAGATTATTCTGGAGGCTACTTAAAGTAGAGTTATCTCATTATTCCCTTATACAAAATTGTAGGTAGGTTGAAACACGCTCTGGTAAGATGCAAGACCCAGCACAGGAGAGAATCAAGGCTGAAGAGTCTGCCAAGCCGCAACCTGGTGCAACAATATGTAAACATATATCTATTAATTTAATTATTTTAGTGTATATATTGGAGGTTATATTATGGTCTGAAAGAAAGATTTTTGTGCATTCTATGACTAATTAGTGTGGTAAGCTAGGGTAAAGGTTAACGACATCAAAAGATACCATACTATGGTTAGGCCTATAGGGGGTGCCTAAAATTTCGTTGATGAATCTTGGTGTGGACATAATAGTTGTTTTGGGGGGATTATCTCTGAGTAAGGGGATGAGGAGGTTGGCCAGAAATTTAGCTAAAGGAGCTGCTGGGGATAGATAGTATGCTACTATTGGACGTAATGGGTTACCTGGCTTGTGTAGCTTTGGGAGTCCATATATATATGCATCGGAGTTTATATTTGATAGAAAATCCCTAAGTTCATCTGCCGTGATGGTGTTATTTCTTTGAAGGCTTCTTAAATCTTTTTTGTATTGATTGTAGACGGCTCTTTTGTCAGCTTCGGGGATTAATTCGAAGGTGTTCCGGTCTGTAAGAATATTGTTCATTTTGTTGATATAGCGGGATACCCAAAATATTTTATATTAAGACATTTTTATAACCCTTCCACAATCAACAATAGCCAGACATACAGATCAACATGCATCATACCATATTCCCCCAATAACATCAAAATAGCCCGAGAACTTAAAAAACACGGAATCAGAATTTTTTATGAAAATACCCCAAACATTGGTTCCATAGTTAGAAACCCCAACACCATAAACAATAGCCCTAGCCTACCAATATACAACAGACAAGCCATCTATTCCGTTAAATGTAATCATTGCAATAGTATATACGTTGGAGAAACAGGCAGGTCAGTTAAGGACAGAATCAATGAACACAATAGAAATATAAAAAAACAAAGACAATAGATCACTTATTTTTCAACACATCGAAACAACAGGCCATACTTTTAACTTAGTCGAACCAAAAACCTACTACACCAACATAAATAATAAACACAAAAGACTAATCTTTGAAGCCATAATATCCACGAAACACCAGAGCATTAATAGATATATAGATATCCCAGAAGAGTATACAATAGTTTAATACACAACCCCGATACATAAAACTACATTCCAGATAAGCAATAGTATATTTTCTCACTTGTTTTGTATATATTTCTCACTTGTTTTGTATATATAAAATATAAAATTTAACTTAGGCATAAAATATTCATGTTAATTAAAATATATTTTGCACATTTTAAAATATGTAAATAACATACCATATTTAAATAATAGCAAACAACTGTGATTCATTTCGACTTATACACTCCTGTCGAAGGGTTTACGATACCCGAAAGCTCTAGGTATCATTTATGAAATAAAGAAACTTATCCTCGGAGTTTTCATGTGTTACTGCAATAATTAATTTCATTTAACTAAATTTGCATACCAAATCTTTGTACATATTTAAATTGTGTTGATATTTTTTTTTCTTTTTTCATCTAATTAAATTGCATACTAATTCTTGTACATATTTCGAATGATATTTTTTTTTCTTTCAATGTTTAGTTTATCTTTAAAGTGTAAGTATCCCTAGGGGACATAGCGATCTAAGTCGAAATAAAATAAACATATATCTGTGTGTATACAAAAGGAAACATCTCTTCCATTAAAAATATATTCAAATAACAATTTGTTGTGGTCATCTCTGGTCGTAAGTTACTGACGCCTAAAACCAACAATAAGCTATTATTTTTGCTACTGGTCAAAATTGGAAGCTTAAAGGATTTTGGGTGTTTAGGAGAAAGCCAATAACATATTGAGCAAAAACTAGCGGGACTCTAAGTGGATGTTCTTCATTGCCCCAAGATGAAATTAAGAATTCAAAGATTCTATTTTTGATAAAAAGTGTTTTAAAATATTTCATAAAGCTTACAATAGAATATTGGTTCACAATATGATTTTTTTTATTAACACAACTAAATAAGCATTCGATATAAGTCCCTATTCTTCTTGGCTTATATATCCTAAATATTATATTTACACCCATAGACAAAATTTAAGGAAGTTGAGAGTCTTTGATGTCGCCAGTTGTCTACCTTTTTCAAGGAGACAGAGGCAATTTGTTCACACTTGATTACCTTGTGTATATCCAATAAAGGCCACTGTAATATCTTTCAGAGTTATTGTCGTAATTCCGATATACATGCTGAAAGGTAAACTTCCTTAAGTTTTGTCCATGAGTGTGTCTTCAATAAAGGACACTGTAATATATTTCAGAGTTATTGTCTGAATCCCGATGTACATGCTAAAAGGTACAACTTCCTTAAGTTTTGTCCATGAGTGTGTCTTCAATAAAGGTCACTGTCATATATTTCAGAGTTATTGTCTGAATCCCGATATACATGCTAAAAGGTACAACTTCCTTAAGTTTTGTCCATGAATGTTACTTCAATAAAGGACACTGTAATATATTTCAGAGTTATTGTCTGAATCCCGATATACATGCTAAAAGGTACAACTTCCTTAAGTTTTGTCCACGAGTGTGTCTTCAATAAAGGTCACTGTCATATATTTCAGAGTTATTGTCTGAATCCCGATATACATGCTAAAAGGTACAACTTCCTTAAGTTTTGTCCATGAATGTTACTTCAATAAAGGACACTGTAATATATTTCAGAGTTATTGTCTTAATCCCAATACACATGCTAAAAGGAACAACTTCCTTAAGTTTTGTCCATGAATGTGTCTTCAATAAAGGTCACTGTAATATCTTTCAGAGTTATTGTCTGAATTCCGATATACAACTTAAGTTTTGTCCATGAATGTGTCTTCAATAAAGGTCACTGCAATATCTTTCAGAGTTATTGTCCTAATCCTGATATACATGCTAAAAGGTACAACTTCCTTAAGTTTTATCCATGAGTGTCTTCAATAAAGGTCACTGTAATATCTTTCAGAGTTATTGTCTGAATCCCGATATACATGCTAAAAGGTACAACTTCCTTAAGTTTTGTCCACGAGTGTGTCTTCAATAAAGGTCACTGTCATATATTTCAGAGTTATTGTCTGAATCCCGATATACATGCTAAAAGGTACAACTTCCTTAAGTTTTGTCCATGAATGTGTCTTCAATAAAGGTCACTGCAATATCTTTCAGAGTTATTGTCCTAATCCCGATATACATGCTAAAAGGTACAACTTCCTTAAGTTTTGTCCATGAGTGTGTCTTCAATAAAGGACACTGTAATATATTTCAGAGTTATTGTCTTAATCCCAATATACATGCTAAAAGGTACAACTTCCTTAAGTATTGTATCCGTGAGTATAAATTCATCGAATATAAAAGTTGAATTCGTTAAATTTTTATTTAAAATTTTCAAAAATCTTTTTTTAAAAAACAGCTGGAGAGTTTATAATCAGGAAAGCAGCGAGATGTCTTAGAGGAAAATACGATGGCTATAAAACAGTGTGGTTAAGACTGCCATGTAGAACACAGTCTTTAAGACACCAGGTTGGAAGGGGCGAGTTGCATTTATATATATATTTTTTTACAATTCTCTAAATTTCGGACCTAAAAAAACCTTTTAAAGGCGAACAAGATATAATATAATAATAATTGTAAAGATAGAGGTTGCCTGGCCGGTATTCATATTTATATGAAAAATAGACACTTCGGCCAGTTAGAGTTTTTTATTTTGTTTTTGACTCGTGCTTTAGAAGTTGTACTAAATTCGAAAAATCACGTGAGAGCGCCCTTGCAACCTAGAACATTTTTAACGTCTTGCCAAATGCTTTATTTTTATTTACTTCTCCTGACGAAGACAAAAGATTTTTGTCGAAACGTTGAGAAAATAAAAAATTCTAACTGGCCGAAGTGTCTATTTTTCATATAAATAATAATAATTATTATAAAATAAATGAAGCTTCCAGGGTTAAGTTTCTTGTGCAACTTTTCATTTTCAAGTTTTCGGACTTGTCAGCCCTTCAACAGGATTATCACGTTAACAACTTAATAATAAATACTATTTTTATATACACATCATTATTTACATATTTTAAATACTTGTGTATATAAAAATAATATTTATTATTAAGTTGTTAACGTGATAATCCTGTTAAAGGACTGACAAGTCGGTGAAAATAAAAAGTTGTACAAGAAACTTAACACTGGAAGCTTTATTTATTTTATGATATTATAAATCAGGGAAGAACGTTTATTTATAATCAAGAGTTAAATAATAATAATTAATTAACCTAAGGTTAAAACATCAGACGACCGGGAATAAGCTCCTTTTGAGATATTTTATTACTATTTTCTATATTTCGGGTCTTACACGGGGGAAAATGGTGGAATAAATTAATCTGTTATAGAGTAGAGCCATGTTTCCCTACTGTTTACTAATAGTACTCTAATAGTGTATGCTTTTCTGCTTGTTAAGTTAGTTTTACTTTATGGAATGGTTGCGTGCGTGTTGGCGTGGCTTGTGGAAAGGCCGCTGATAAAATTATAATCATTTTTATAAAATAAATTTATTTATTTAAAGCCAGAAATATATAAAGAAAAAAAGAAGTAACGGCCGTTGGAAGCAAGCCTTGTTGTTAACGACGCGCGTTGCCAGAGTCCCGGATGCCGCCCGCGCATGCTTTAGTGAGGTAGTCTCTCAGCTCGCGGTTGCCGAGGCCGTCACACTGCTGCCTGTATGTTTAGTGAAGCTTTGTCCCAGTTCGCGCTCGCTGAAGCAAAGTGTGGCCGCCACAACTTTAAGCCCTAGTACTTTATCGTAAAGATAAAGGTTGCCTGGCCGGCATAAATAGTTCTTAAAATTGAAGATAATTCGGCCAGAAAATATTTTTATTATCTCAACGTTTCGACAAAAATCTTTTGTTCTCGTCAGGAGCGAACAAAAATTAAAACATTTGGTAAAACGTTAGAAAGTATTCTTTGCAGCCTTAAGAATAATTTTAACGCTTTGTCAAATGTTTTAATTTTTGGTCGCTCCTAACGAGGACAAAATATTTTTGTCGAAACGTCGAGATAATAAAAATATTTACTGGCCGAAGTATCTTTAATTTTTTAAGTCCTAGTACTTTGTACTTATGTGTGTGAACTCGTGAAAATCGAAATAATTCAACATGTTTCTGGAGATGAGTTTCTTTTTATTAAAGCAATCTCAAGCTTTCGGGCATCTCTGCCCTTCTTCAGGAGTACATAAAACGGCGTTTGTATTATTTAAAGATATATTAGAGAAATTTAAAACAAGTGAATTAATATGAATATTTAATGTCCTTATTGTTTGCGGAAAAGCATTGCTCGATTTATATTTAAATGTAATTCTACTGTCCTAAAAGCTTATGCCTATAGTTTGCCTAAATACCATTTCTAAGATTCCACCCTTCAGTGTAGCATATAGGGGCAGATTGATCCAATACAGTATTAGAGCTCTAAAGAAGCGGTCTTGTAGATTAAATTGGCGAACCTGCTGGGAGGGTGCACAACTGATAAGTTGTAAAATTTGTAAAATTTGTATATAAATTGCAGGATAAGTTTGCTTTAATCAAAAATATCATATTACCTCATAGAATTAGTTTTTCCAAATCATTACACCTGCATGTATTTTTAATTATTTCAATATTTTTCTAATTAAACAGATATGCAAAACAATAGCTACGTGTATATAAATTCTATTTTCAAACTAGTTGGATTATTAGTTTATTAAATTCCTGTAGAAGGGCGTATGTACCCGAAAGCTCGTAATATCGTCGTTCTAATAAAGATACGCAGCCCTTGATGCTTTATTTTATTCATTTATAAATTGTACGGGGTTTTTCAATCGTTAATAAGCCAAACCCTTTCAATATTTTTTCACCGCAGTAAGGACAGTAGAAGTTTGATTTATTTGTGAAAAGAAACATTCGCGTCTTAATGTCTTCATTCGTTATATATAGATGACGCGTTATTGCTTTGTTTTAAGAATCTTGTGTTTTATAGAAACAACCGGCTAGTAAGGGATGCTGAATTTGGCAAATCATAATGTGAGTATTAGCTCATGAATTCTCCTTGTTTGGTACTGTAGTTATGATCTTTGCTGATGTGCTGTTTCAAACAAGAACAAATGCCGAACCATAAGAGATTGTGCTAGGTCTAGCATAAGAGGTCTTGTCTTAAAGGTGATGACAGGATAAGCTATATATATGAGAACATACATTATAAAAGTATCGGTAAAAAGGAGTAAAAACTTACCATTGCCTGATTTCTTTTTCTGAGACTAGAACAACACATAGAGGATGTGAGTAAAGGAGCATGTTAAAGGTATGGCACATATGATATTATATACCAATGTGAATCACACATTTTCTTATAAAATAAAAAAAATATATGTAGTAATGTGAATGAATATGGAAATAAAATTTCCAGAGGACAGTGGTGACAAGAAGGTAATGTCCATAGAAAAGACGTACTGACATGGCTCCTGCAATGAGGCTGCCCAGTACCACCGCATCTCCTTTTAACTTTTCTTTTAAAATATCTTTTAACAGCTCTGACTCGAGTCCCCCCTACCGGGGTCAAAGGTCAGACCTTTCCTGTTGTGAAGTTATGTGGCGCCAGGTTGTCACGGCTATCTTTGGGGACGTCAGCCTTCCTTTAACTTTATTATTTCCAAGCAATTTACAATAATATAGGATATTATGATTTTTATATTGTATAGATTTTTAGGCAGATAATCTTATCCAAAGTTTTGAACAAGTTCGCGCGCGTTCACAAATAAGCCAACCTTTCCAGCATAGTTTCAGCAATATTCCTAATTAGTAAAGGGACATAACGGTTTAAGATATCCCCTGAGGGTAGTTATACAATCTGCCGTTAGACCGAGGTAGATAGTTTGCAGTAATTTTGTTGACCCGATGCACAATGAGGTGCAACTTTTTTCGTAGATTGTTACGTGGCCGCCACTTCATTGATGATAGGTTCTAGAAATTTAGCTAACCTAATCTGCGCGTATTTTTCTCCCAAAATGGAAAAAAATATTTTTTTTTCGTTTTAGGAGCAGCTTTTGAGAGAAGCAGAATGATTTAGTATCCAAAAATACGCGAAATAATCATTTATTATAATATATATATATTGCCACGTGGAAAATTAGGAAAGACAAACTTCGGGATTACACAGAAATTTATTTTGGCTAAATGCAAATTATGAATGATTTAAAAAAAAAGATGAGCAATGAGGGAAGTTTACAGAGTGGGAAAAAATTAAACATAAAAATTGATAATATGTTAATAAAATAATAAATACTTTGCTATAATTTGAATAGATGTCACCTGGGCAACAAGAAATCACAAAGGAGAAACAAGGAAAACTGATCAAAACTTATCCGGTATGAATAGAAATAAGTAAAAATCAAATGTAAACATCTTCGCTCTGTGGAAGTGAAGAAATTCCTATTACTAAAGCCCATTCAATCCTGTAGTTGACGTATTTTATTCCATACATACTGATATACAGGGTGAATCTAAAATACACACCGAGGATAAACTTCAGGAATATATATATTAAACACAAAAAAAAATAATATCCTGACCGCGTTCACATGAACATTTCTAGATGGCAGAGCGCCATCTAGTGGAACAAAAATAAACTAAACGTTTATTTAACATGTTCCGTGATATTTGGCCAACCCAATTTCTTGATAAATCAAGAAAAGTCAACCACGAAAGCGTTTCGGGCTGTTGGCCCTCGTCAGCGTGGTGCAGACTGTACCTCTACGACCAAAATTTGGTCCCAGAGGCTTCCTGAGAAATCAAGAAATGGGTATTTAAGGCCAAGTTTGCGTAAATACGCTTTTTATGTGAAAAATAATTTAAAATATAAAAAAAGATCAGTTGTTGATATTAAAAACAAAAATGGCATATTCTGACCGCGTTCACATGAACATTTCAGGAAGCCTCTGGGACCAAATTTTGGTCTATCTATTTTACCTATTCAGTAGAGACTGCCATGACATTAAGATATATCTGTAAGAAATCATTCTCACAGCTCTTTAAATCTCGAATATGTAATTAATCTCAATAATTTCCCCGATAATTATTGCCCCCAGCTTAAAAATTATTTTAATCATCATTTTCCAACACCTCAATTTCTTTTTTGCTTGTTCTAAAATCACTTTATTAGGTACCGCTCAAGAAGAGCAACCTAGTTTATGCAACAATGAATAATATATGTGAAGGTTATTCACATATTAAACAAATTGTTATCGCGGGATTCAATCCCGGTTCATGGCTGTCGGGAATCGAGGGTGTTACCTACTTGTCCACCTTCCACTTATATTTAGGGTTAATATTGGGATTGATTTTACATTCCGAATTTGGAAAGTGAAATTGATTACAGATATAGACCTCACTTTACTAATATTATGTTAAAGCTTCATCTGTGTGGATAAGTCAATATAAATGTATTTTGAAGTAGCAGGCCATTTGTTATGATAAAGGATTCTTTTTGAAATAAAACCATTTCCTACTTCCCTTACCGCAATGATAAAATACTTGGAGGGTTTGGCTCAACCGTTGGTAAGGTTCACCCTTGATAAGCCAGGCCTTCCCATTAATTTATAATTGCAGTAAGGGGGTAGAAAATTGGTTTATTTAAAAAATAAAAAGGCTCTGTTGTCTAGGACGACAAAGAATAAATCCAATACATTGTCCCTCTACAAGTTTTACAGGGCTGCGCAAGAGAAGAAACAGCGAGAAAAGAGAGCTGTATGTAAATGGATATGTAAATGAACGATCACCTGTAAATAACTAATCTTTTTCTGGGCGGTTATCAAAAGGTTGAATCCTGTATAGCGCATAGGTTCCCAATAAAAGGCTTGTTGTTATTTCAAAAATAGTCATACGCGTTAAAAATAGTTTAAGTTTCTTCTAAAGATGCTTCTCATAATCTCTCATCTTTAACTTTTACCAAAGGCTCTATCAAGTAAATTAATTGAAAGTTTATAAAACATTTTTCTATTGAGGCGTGTATTGTAGATAGATATTCAATTCATGGCAATAGGGATAAGTCGATGTTTTATTAAGCCCGTTGAAGAGCGATTATCGCTTGAAAGCTAGCATTTTAAAATAAAAAGAAACTCATTGTCAGAAAATATTTTGTAATTTTTTTATTGAGTTTTTGTCAATAGATTTAAATCTGGATATTAATCAAACAAATGCTACAGTTTCTGGAGATGGGTTTCTTTACCTTAATTAAACGTAATCTTAAACTTTCGGGCATCTCTGCCCTTCTACAGGAGTACATAGAAACATAGAAACGACGAAAGCTCGAGGTTACATTTAATAAAGATATAGAAACGCATCTAAAGAAACCTGTAGCATTTGTTTGATTGAGTTTATTATATACAGAAACTTATTCCTGAATGGCGACTATTTTAAAACAAAAAAGTAAATGTCCGTTGTTAGTTTTTCATGATTAAAATCAAGAATGGGTATTTGACCAATTCTAGAATAATTTGAAATCAACGAGAATAGTTGATATTTATTCCGATAGATGGCGCAAGCCATCAGCAACTTTCAGTTGCACGATAAGGAGATGCCTTTTTATTAATAAAGTAAACGTCTAAGGATGAGTATCTTTTATCAAACATTTTTCAAGCTTTCTGGATAACGCCCTACTACAGGAAAATTGATACAAAATGAAACTTAACTATGCTATGGCAAGTTATATATGTACACTAGCGGATGTACCCGGCTTCGCCCGTGTTTTACCCGAGTAAAGGTTTGTCTAACGAATCTCTCGATAAAGTGAACATTTTTTCCCGGTCCCTTGAAAAATACTCGATAAGTTGAATAAAATCAATATTAATCGGTACCCGAGTAAAGGTCTGTCTAACGAACATTTGTTAAAACAATTCTCTATAAACTTATAAAAAGAAATAGATATATTTTGATAATTTGAAACTGATAAAGTGATCATTTTTTCCCGGTCCCTGTGTGCCGTGTCATTCTGAATTTTGTCTTTCCTAATTTTCTACATTACAAAATCATCGTTTTATCTAGTGAACATTTTTACCCGGTCCCTTGAAAAATACTCGATAAGGTTGAATAAATTCATGGTCGTTTATGGAAGATGGACAAAGTTCCCGGAGGTCATCTTGGGCAAGCTCCCGCGAGGCTTTTTTTCTTGTCTACTTGGCATAGCTGTGTCACCAACTCTGCCCTGATTGGTCGGTGGGTACTTGGACTGTCGGCCGGCGGCCGGGCGAATCCATTCTCTCACGGGGTGGGGCAGACCCAAGGTCATCAGGAGCAGCAAACCTAAGCCTATCTCCGTCTCAATGGTGGGGCTGCTTGCGAGTTAAAGCTACAAATCTGCAAATAACTCTAAGGATATTAAAGATATTCAAGATATTATTTTTCGTAAACCTTTCCGGGGATATGCCTAATAATATCCCAAAATTTCACGGCGATTGGATGTACGGTTTTTGAATCTATAGAGTACACACAGACCACAGACAAACAGACAAACAGACAGACAGACAGACAGACATTCAATTTTATATATATAGATTATAAGATTTACATAATATCAGCTGTGTTTTTTTTAACCTATTTTAGAATTGATATATTGTTGCATCAATTTTAATGCGCCCTACATTTATTAAAAATATTATATAATATTTATTTAAAACAGATTATTTTGAATATCATCATTCCTTTTTATAGTTTATTCCTTTTGTAATATTTTATTGTACATATATCTTGATTGGTTATTGGAGCGAGAGAGGACCTGAACCAAGACTGCGGATCACGAGCTTACGAGGAAGACAACGAATAAATAAACACGATAACTTTAAAAGGTAATTTATTTTTATTTACTTTTCTTTATTTGCTTTGAGTATGGAAACCCGCTCGGGAAACGTGTATAACACCAAGGAGGAAACCAAGGTCGACGACCCTGAAAAGTCGCAACTTGGTGTAACAATATTATATTTACATACTGGAGAAATTTTGGTATTTAACATAGGTAAATTAGGAGCAAATTGCGTCTGAACTAGGGTATAATATTATGGTAAATATCCGTAATATCAATATGTCTATCAGTGTATCTATAGAGTTGTCAGTTCATCATTTTCAATTGAATCTTTGATCGGCAGTTAATTTTAAATAAATTTATTCCGTGAAGATCTGAATTTAGTAACATAAGAGTTATTTTCCATACTGATTTTAATAGACAAAAATCGCACACACAATGTGTTATATAATACATTTTCAATGATTCTTAAAACAGGAAAAAATCTGTAAAAACAAAAACGAATAACTACATCTTTGAATTAAAATGTCGTAAAAAATATTGTTTTTTAACTCGTAAATAAGTTTCTATATTGCCTTGTAGAACAATACCATTAACTTTCAAAAGAAAATAAATGGCCTGGAATGTGTAATAAAATCAGTTTGAAAATAAATGATGTGACGTGAATATTATGGTAATTTATCATTGAAAAAATGTTGAGCTGAAATTAGAAATATTAATCTCTTGTAAATATATGTAAAAAATTGAAAAATATTGTTAATAATGTTTTTACATATACAAATTATAATGAATTGTGTTAGCAAAAATACTTTTTAAATTATCGAATAACAAACAGTCTGCAGACGAGAATATTAATCTTTTCCAGTTCTGTTAAATATAAATATTTACTGATCGTATTACTCTGTTGTTAAATAATCATCTATGAAAAACGTGGTGAAACAACCAGTTAAAACATGGTGAGTGTAGTAGTCGTATGTTGGCGAGGGAACCAATTAAAATGGGGTCATGGTTGGTGGTAATGGAAAGGCTCAATTTCACGATTGGAGGGATCTGCTCGACCTCTGACATTTGTGGGAGTTATGGTACAATTATCTGGGACAACTCTGACCTTTGGTGACACACTCCTTGTGTCTCCACGTTCCTGTGACTGTAAGATGTGTGTGTTGACATGTGTGGTGGTACAATTATCTGGGACAACTCTGACCTTTAGTGACACACTCCTTGTGTCTCCACGTTCCTGTGACTGTAAGACGTGTGTGATGACATGTGTGGTGGTACAATTATCTGGGACAACTCTGACCTTTGGTGACACAATCCTTGTGTCTCCACGTTCCTGTGACTGTAAGATGTGTGTGTTGACATGTGTGGTGGTACAATTATCTGGGACAACTCTGACCTTTGGTGACACACTCCTTGTGTCTCCACGTTCCTGTGACTGTAAGACGTGTGTGTTGACATGTGTGGTGGTACAATTATCTGGGACAACTCTGACCTTTGGTGACACACTCCTTGTGTCTCCACGTTCCTGTGACTGCAAGATGTGTGTTGACATGTGTGGTGGTACAATTATCTGGGACAACTCTGACCTTTGGTGGCACAATCCTTGTGTCTCCACGTTCCTGTGACTGTAATACGTGTGTGTTGACATGTGTTGTGGTACAATTATCTGGGACAACTCTGACCTTTGGTGACACACTCCTTGTGTCTCCACGTTCCTGTGACTGTAAGACGTGTGTGTTGACATATGTGGTGGTACAATTATCTGGGACAACTCTGACCTTTGGTGACACACTCCTTGTGTCTCCACGTTCCCGTGACTGTAAGACGTGTGTTGACATGTGTGGTGGTACAATTATCTGGGACAACTCTGACCTTTGGTGACACACTCCTTGTGTCTCCACGTTCCTGTGACTGTAAGACGTGTGTGTTGACATATGTGGTGGTACAATTATCTGGGACAACTCTGACCTTTGGTGACACAATCCTTGTGTCTCCACGTTCCTGTGACTGTAAGACGTGTGTGTTGACATGTGTGGTGGTACAATTATCTGGGACAACTCTGACCTTTGGTGACACACTCCTTGTGTCTCCACGTTCCTGTGACTCTAAGACGTGTGTGTTGACATGTGTTGTGGTACAATTATCTGGGACAACTCTGACCTTTGGTGACACACTCCTTGTGTCTCCACGTTCCTGTGACTGTAAGACGTGTGTGTTGACATGTGTGGTGGTACAATTATCTGGGACAACTCTGACCTTTGGTGACACAATCCTTGTGTCTCCACGTTCCTGTGACTGTAAGATGTGTGTTGACATGTGTGGTGGTACAATTATCTGGGACAACTCTGACCTTTGGTGACACAATCCTTGTGTCTACACGTTCCTGTGACTGTAAGATGTGTGTTGACATGTGTGGTGGTACAATTATCTGGGACAACTCTGACCTTTGGTGACACACTCCTTGTGTCTCCACGTTCCTGTGACTGCAAGATGTGTGTTGACATGTGTGGTGGTACAATTATCTGGGACAACTCTGACCTTTGGTGACACAATCCTTGTGTCTCCACGTTCCTGTGACTGTAAGATGTGTGTGTTGACATGTGTGGTGGTACAATTATCTGGGACAACTCTGACCTTTGGTGACACAATCCTTGTGTCTCCACGTTCCTGTGACTGTAAGACGTGTGTGTTGACATGTGTGGTGGTACAATTATCTGGGACAACTCTGTCCTTTGGTGACACAATCCTTGTGTCTCCACGTTCCTGTGACTGTAAGATGTGTGTGTTGACATGTGTGGTGGTACAATTATCTGGGACAACTCTGACCTTTGGTGACACACTCCTTGTGTCTCCACGTTCCTGTGACTGTAAGACGTGTGTTGACATGTGTGGTGGTACAATTATCTGGGACAACTCTGACCTTTGGTGACACAATACTTGTGTCTCCACGTTCCTGTGACTGTAAGACGTGTGTGTTGACATGTGTGGTGGTACAATTATCTGGGACAACTCTGACCTTTGGTGACACACTCCTTGTGTCTCCACGTTCCTGTGACTGTAAGACGTGTGTTGACATGTGTGGTGGTGCAATTATCTGGGACAACTCTGACCTTTAGTGACACAATCCTTGTGTCTCCACGTTCCTGTGACTGTAAGACGTGTGTGTTGACATATGTGGTGGTACAATTATCTGGGACAGCTCTGACCTTTGGTGACACAATACTTGTGTCTCCACGTTCCTGTGACTGTAAGACGTGTGTGTTGACATGTGTGGTGGTACAATTATCTTGGACAACTCTGACCTTTGGTGACACATTCCTTGTGTCTCCACGTTCCTGTGAGTGTAAGATGTGTGTTGACATGTGTGGTGGTACAATTATCTGGGATAACTTCTTTACCTCGATTGACAACACGCCATATGTTTATAAAAGGAACACAAACAGCTAAATAAAACATCAAAGCAGCCTGTAATAGAAACTGACAAAATCGCTAGAAGAGTTGATCTACAATGACCAATTCCATCACAATATGATTACAGTAGGAAGCTGTTTAATTCGAGAAAAATAGCGCTAAATAGGTTCTATTCTTGCCTGCAGATGGCGTGCTAATGTTTTATATTTAATTATGGGATGCTATTATTGGGGTTGCTCGGGATACCCTCAATGTCTAATTTGGAGTCCAATCAACCTCTCTGGCAAGATGGATTCTTTTTAACAAATTGGTATAGCACGGAATGCTTTCTACAATGCACATTTCTTTTTCACCAGGCGTTCGTGTGCAATACTAATCAACACTTTCTCAATAGAAGGAATAAAAAAAAATATTTTTTAATAGTCTCTACTAATCGGCTAAATTTTATATGCCAAATATGATTTTACTGCCTACTAACCAGAATGTATATGGCTCAATTTTATGAAGCAATTATAATCTTCCTAATTCACTCTTCTCATCATTATACTCGACCTTTTATTTCTAATAAACAAGAGAGTTTTTCAATATTTTTTATAAATAGAAGACAATCTGCTGTGGGAAGAGTTTCTTTTATACCACTACAATATATTTTCTTCGCAGTAAGGACAGTAGAAGTTTGATTTATTTGTGAAAAGAAACATTGGCGTCTTAATGTCTTCATTCGTAACAATATTGTAGCAAAGTATTTATTATTTTATTAAAAGCATCATTTTTCATTTTTATATTTTGCTACTATGTAAAATTCCCTCATTGCTTATCTTTTTTATCACTTATAGTTTGTTCTTGCCTTAAAATAAATGGCTGTGTCAAGCTGAAGTTTGTCTTTCATAACTTACCCGGTATCTCCACCAAAATGCTACGTGGAAAATTATGGGAGACAAACTTCAGGATGACACAGCTATTTATTTAAGGCAAGAACAAACTATGAATGATAATCAAAAGATAAGAAATCAGGGAAGTTTACAGAGTAGCAAAATATAAAAATAAAAAAAAATGATACTGTTAATAAAATAATAAATACTTGATCCAATGAATTTATTAATAAAATAGTGCTGTTGCTATATTCTTTTTAAATTTTTGGGGGGGCGAAGTCCGACCACACCAGTCCCCACTGGACCCTTGGAATATTTGACCAAATTCTGGTCCAAGGTAACTAACGTGGCAACGGCACCCAATTTCCAATGAAGAGCAATGCTGTGATAGAGATGCATAGGGACATCTGAGGCTCTTCATTGGACACGACAACAACAACAGTATTTTATTTTAACTTTGGTACCTATATTGTGAGCGTTGGGGTCGTCAGTTGGTCGTTATAAAGACGCTAAAGTCTGCCTAGCCAAGCTGTGAAGGTCGATATAAGAGGCGTTCTTTAAAAACATTTTAGATAATCAAATTAAAAAGTTCAAATTCATTCACATTCACGGATCTTTTCCATTTCGATATTACTGCGATCAGTACACGCCTTCAGCAAGACAAACGTGTTATTATACTCATGGACAACTCATAAGGAAGTGGAAGGTCTTTTAATGACGCCTGTCGTCTGATATTTTGAAGGAGACAGAGGCAATTTTGTTTACAGCTGGTTATCTCGTGTGTCTTCAATAAATGTCACTGTATCAAATATCTTTCAGAGTTATTGTCTGAATTCCGATATACATGCTGAGAGGTAACACTTCCTTAAGTTTTGTTCATAAGTGTATTTAACTCTCTGTAAGTAATTGGGTAGTATGAACAAACAAGAAGTGCCCAAATAGATTGCTAGCTATTTTGATATTGTATATTCATCAGTATGTGTTCTGTTCAAATATTATAGATCGACGATTGGTGTTGTTTGGATAAAATGGTCTGGAGTCTGGAAACCGGGCGAACATTTAGACCAAAATAATTCAATTTTCTCATTGTACAAGATTGTACTTTGTAGATTTTGTCCCATTTAAGCAAGCATTCATTTAAAATATCAATGTGTGAATTTAGCCACTGAATGTTGCTGAAGGGCTCAGTATAGGCGGGGATAAACTGGTAAACTCAGGGATGTACCGAGGGCTGGGTGTCCCCTGGGTGAGATTTCTTGCGGCGACCTATCCATACTTGCTCCTCTCCTCCTTCTGCCCTTTCACATCTTGGAAACCAATCTCGTAAAGTAATTGACTCAGCATTGAGTTAACATTTTTATTTTGGTATCTGTTTGGTATCCTTGTCGTGGTCCATTTGGATGTAGAAAGTGAAGACTAGAACACGGCAGATTCCACACTCGCCTTTTCAGTGATATTCTAACCTTGACATATGCACGATGGAATCTGTGCTCACTGGACATGTGTCGGACCTGGAGGTTGTTGCTGGGTTCTGTGCTACCTGGTGTATAGTAATTTCATATATTATTACTTCCTGCGGTAAATCTGTATAAGATTGGTAGTCTTAATAAAGATGTATGTGTGTGTATTTTGGTTGCTGTTGGGAACTGAATGCTACGACCGCTGCCACCCTGGACTTATCATCATCACACACTCTTTGTTTACCTTCTCTCACTGTTTATTCTCTAAATCTTGTTAGCTATTAACTTTCTCTTTTAAATGAATAATAAAGGTTATTAACAGATAACCATCAACGACCTCATGCCTTCCTACAAACGGTAAGTATCTACACCTTATAACAGTAGTATTATGATTATTTGTTATATTGTTGCTTTCTTTCGACAACTCTTTTGGTCGAGTACTCAGGACGTATATGCCCAAACATCTCTTGCTGCCACATTGACCAGTTAACTATTCGTGTATAAGGCAGCGATCAACCGAAGGTTTTGCGTAATCTAATTTCCATACTATTGTCCTCCAAACAAAATCAACTTATGCAAATTTGATTTAAAATATTTCCGTCCGTCTTATCAATAGCGTAATTTCCAAGGTATAACTGTGCTGGAATGAATGCCACTTGGCAATCTTCCAAGACTGAAGGAAGAAATCAAGGCCATATAGATTGTCCTAGCTAGCTATATGTCAGCTTCGGTTAGCTGCCAAGAAACAATGTGGTCGCCGAGCCATTTCTTGGACTACTCGCTGAGACTTTGAATTTCAGCCAAATATTCTCCAGTGGTATTAATCAAATAATGTTTAAATCTCTTTATTAAATATTGAGTAGTTTTTTTATAGCTGAGTATATTCGATACAAATTTGGTACTAGAGACAATTGACAATTAACAACTTTATTGATTCCTAGTCAACATCAAAATGATCATGTAAAATTAAAATACAGTATTGTAATAAAGATGAAAAATAGAAAATATTTACACTTAGACGAAGCCTTCTCCGAAGGGACGTCTGGAACTTATCAGGTGCTACAAGCCGCCTTGAGTGTGGACTGGCCCTTGCTTATTATGCAGTTTGGTACCAGAGAGATATTGAGAGACATTACTTTATTACACAATATGTCTATATAAGAGGTTATATAAGGTTAAATACAGAGATAAAAATACTTATATTATTTGTTATATACAGGGTGATCCAAAAGTCCCGCACAACTTTAAAAATTAATAACTCCGCGAATATTTGAGCTAGAGCAATGCGGTAAACACCATTGTGTTAAGGATGCAATGGGATTTTTTATGGCAAATAATGAAAAATTCGAAATTGATTTTAGTTACAACTTTATTTGCTAGATGGCGCTCTACCAGAATCAGAGATTCAGCGGCCAAATTGTTTGATAAATTGAAAAATATAACTGAACGACACGTATTTTTCCTTTTTGAATATCAGGAAAGAACCCTAATAATATCAAATGATAAATTAATAAAACACCACTTCGCCAAAAGTTAGAAGAAATGGTTGACGATTTTTAAATACAATCTGAGATATGTAAAATAGGTATATGCAAATTAAAACATGTAGCAAAAAAATATATTTTATATGGAGTTTTGTGAAATAGATTGAATGTTTGGAAATAACTACTGATATCAATACACGATTTTTGAAATGTTAATATAGTACCAAAAATTATGATGGCACTACTAATAGGATTTCGTGCTATAAGGAATGTATAGTTTCTTGACTAAATGGCGACACTTGACTATTTAACTGGATATTTGTCATGATCCAACAAATGAAATATAGAGGGGAGTGACAAAATATATTTGTCGTACTTTATTCCAAATATCCTAAGGGTTTGTCAAATGTTATCATTGTTTATTATACTGTGCATAATTTTGAAAATGTATCCCCTCAAAAAAAAAAAAAAAACTTTTTTAAATCGACCTTTTGCGTTGAAAAACGTGGTAGTAAAATCATTTTTATTATTTTTTGCGCAAATTTTTAAAGTTGGGGGGGGGGGATACAGAGAATATTCCTTATGCTATTTCTTCTAATGAGCGAAAAGCGATAAACTAAACATAAGGGGTAAAATTGTGTATACCAGTGTTATTCGAGAAGTTACAACACTTTGGCCTGCACGACATAATATAAGATGTGGGCAAATGACAAACAAAAAAATTACTGTTCACAGAAAAAAAAAATAGTCAAGATGTGAGGACAGCATTCATTATTTCCATAACCCAAAACAAAGAGCTACAAAATATAACACATGAGGTAACTGCCTTCTCTCTTGTATTAGGTCACAATCCTTGCTCAATGTGGCGCCCTTCATTCTCAAACACCGCCTGCAGACGATAGATGACAGAATGGTCACAATTAAATAATTGAAATTTATAAAAGGTGCGATCTGATAGAAGCCTTCAACATGGCCAATGTGGTAGGCCGGGATCGATAAAAACGCGACTTAATATACCCCCATAACCGAAATTGTAAGGCGTCAATTCTGGTGATATTGGAGGCCACTGGTATATAAAGTGGCGACTTATCAACGAATTTCACCGAACGTATCCTTCAGCAATTGTTTGGCACCGCGGGAGATATGAGGAGGTCCTCCATCTTGCATGAATGTTATTTCGCTTAGTGCTTGTCTGTTCTGCAATATGGGAATAACCTTTTCTCTCAAAAGTTGAACATAACGTTCACCAGTTACAAAAACGGTTTTAAAAGTTCTTCCATTGATATTTTCAAAGAAAAATGGCCCAATAATAAAAGAAGAAGTGAACCCACACAAAACTGTAACTCAGGGCTGATGAAGTGGTATTTCTGTAAAAATCCCAGGGTTTTCTGTTGCCAAAATTAGGCAATTTTGAATGTTAAATTCTCTCTTTAGATAGAAGTGAGCATCATCTGTTCTTAGAACATTTGACAGCCAGTTTTCATCAATATCAATTTGCAGGAAAACCCATGCAGCGAATTCTTGACGCTTCTCAAAATCGCTGACTTTCAACTCGTGAAAACTTTGAATTTTGTTAAGGTATTTTTATAGAAAAATTCTAAATGTGTGTTATCTCCAAACTGTTCCATACGAAATCCCCGTTTGTCGAGAAACTTGTCTAGCACTTACTTCTCCATACGTGGATAACGTTTCAATAGCTTCAGCATTCTGCAAAACCGTAACAGCCACTGACTTGCATGTCGATGGTCTTCCACTCCGAGGTTTTGCTTCCAGAGATCCAGTTTCCTCAAAACTTTTAATCAATCGCTTTAGAGAGTAGCAACTCATTGGTCCTTTACCGCTTCGAAAATCTTTAAAGGAACGAAACGCTCGTAAAGCTTCAGTGGCAGATTCTGAATCACAATTTAAAAAATTCACCAAGAGTGCTTTATCCTGTAGTGACGGCATTCCAGGGGGAAGGAGAGAAGTCCGACCACACCTCCTTGCGGTCCCCCCTGGACTCTTGGAATATTTGACCAAATTCTGGTTCGTTTCCAAGTTGCACGTTCCACGTTGCAACAGCCACCATTTTCAAATGAAGAGCAAAAATGATATCTCCAGTAATGCTACCGCGTCCGGGGTAACAGCTGCGTCAGGAACTGCAGCTCGAGCTCATGATGAGAAATCTACTACGAGGACACAATTCGATCTACTACAACTCAATATAAATGGTACCCAGAGGAAAATAAAGAGCTGACTTGTTTTTCTCTGTGACAACAATGTACATATTACTTGTCCTCAGGAGACAAAATTGAATCAGAATCTGAGATTCAATATCAAAGATTATACAACACTACGAAAGGACAGACCGGGAAAATTCGGAGGAGGACTTGCTGTTTTGATTAAAACTCTAGAAATCAAATTTAAGGAAAACGCCTATAATCGGAGTAAGCCTAGAGAAAGCACGACAGAAGCTCAGGCAATAGAAATCTATCTTACAAATGAAACAATTCCAATCATAAATGTTTATCACCACGATAATACTAACATCAATACAGGCCTGATAGAGACATTAAGTGAAGCGTCTTCGGATATCGCAATCATACTTGGTGATTTTAACGCCGAAAGACCAACTTGGGGATCACCTGTCCAGGATAAAAAAAGGTCAGCAGGTTGAGGACATGCTAACCGACCTCGACCTTACACCGTTAAATAATGAAAAGAACACCTATTTATCCAAGTCCACAGGCACAGAATCCGCAATAGACATCACAGCGATAAATTACAACATCGCACCCACAACACAATGGAAAATTCTGAAAAGTGCAATCAGTGACCACAGACCAATTTTAACAACCCTAAAATTCAAAATTAAGAATTTCCAACAGAATAAAAGAACACTGGAAAAAAATTACAGAAAAGCTTGAAGAACTGTGCAACGAAGAATTAAATCACAGAACGATTGACAAAAAATGGAAAAATTCTCTTCGAACATATCCAAAGCTGCAAAAGTATCGATACCTAGAGGTAGACGTAAAGACCTTGAATACTTTACTGGAAGGACCACAATATCGAGGCAATGATTGCAGTGAGAAACAATAAAAATGAACTTCTTAAACCAAATAAAACAGAAGAAATCATAAAGGAACTCATTGAAATTAGTCACAAAATAGAACAAGAAATTTGGATATTCAAACAAGAGAGAAAAATGGGCAGAATTCTGCGATAAAATTGATCCAAAAAAGGAAAGCCATCACTGGAATTTAATTAGTGTTATAAAACAATCAAAACCAACACTAATCCTCCAATACTCTAACTGATATGAACAGCGAGAACGAACAAACAGATGGCTGACATAATTGCTGAATATCTTTCAAGCACTTCCAGATTCAGCTATACGAATGAAGGCAGGACTCTAAAAAATAATGTAAACAGGTTAGTTAAACAAGCAAGAAATTACCATCAACAAGATATTTACTCGAGAGACTTCACACTGAATGAGCTAAACTCATCAATAGAAAGGTTAAATCCAAGATGTCACATGGAGATGCTCTAATCTTTGGTCAAATGATTAAACACTTTGGAGACGAAGCTAAAAATCAACTCCTACGAATACTGAACACATGATGGCAAACTGGTAAACTACCAAAGAATTGGAAGATATCAATTATAGTGCTATTACTGAAACCAAACAAAGATGCCAGGAAATGCAAGAACTATCGGCCAATTGCTCTTACCAGCATACTTTGTAAAATAATAGAATGAATTATCTACTCTAGGCTCATAGTCTGGCTCACTAACAATGATAAAATAAACTTCTACCAAACTGCCTAAAGATCCAGACACTGTACAACTCATAAACTGTTCTAATTCTGTCAATCAATAATAGATTTCTAGGAGAAACGGCCAAAGAAGACAACGGCCGTATTCCTGGATATGACCTCAGCGTTTGATCGAGTGTAGAAATTATTTGAAAGGCTGCACAACATCGGAGTAAGAGGAAAAACCTTAATCTGGATAGCAGACTTCTTAAGGGGAAGAAGGATAAAGGTTCGGGTCAATGGAACATTTTCCAAGGACCGAAGAACATGGGCTGGTGTACCTCAGGGATCTGTGCTCAGTCCTCTACTCTTCTCGCTATATATTAACTGTTGTTTATGTAAATAGATGAATATTATTTGTATTATTTAAAGCCTCATTGTGTAAAAATATATGTATATATAAATTGGACATTTTTTGTTGGCAATGGTCAAGTTTGAGCTCTTGTACGTCTAATTACGACACAACAAAAGTGGCGACGAGGATGCGCGATCTACAGAGCCAGTAAAAATCTGAGGAAAACGGCGTCTATGCAAGTATAACAACTACATATTTTAAACTATCTGGAGCAAGAAAACAAAGGAGTAGAAAAGATCAGCATGACAAGTTCAAATTTAATAGTACCTTTTAGATGCTATAGCCCAGTGGAGGACACTTCTATCTTTTTGTAAAAAAAATTGAGGCTTTCTTTTTGGCATCTGAAGGGGGAGATTAAAGTTCTGGTTTTTACCTCGCTACCAGATTCTGAAACTTTGAAGCAGGGAAACGAAATTTTCTTCCTGGTCTAATGAAAGATCAAACCTTTGATACTATCATTCAAAGAATTAATCTGAATTTGGATCCAAAGAAGAAAGTTAGGATCAGGCATACTTTAGCCACGTTTTAAAAGTTAAAAGAGAAAACGAAAATATAACGTGGTGAGTTTCTTTTTATTATTTTTATTTTTATTTTTAATTTTTATTGTTGTTGGCAATGGTCAAGTTTGAGCTCTTGTACGTCTAATTACGACACAACAAAAGTGGCGACGAGGATGCGCGATCTACAGAGCCAGTAAAAAGCTGAGGAAAACGGCGTCTATGCAAGTATAACAACTACATATTTTAAACTATCTGGAGCAAGAAAACAAAGGAGTAGAAAAGATCAGCATGACAAGTTCAAAGTTAATAGTACCTTTTAGATGCTATAGCCCAGTGGAGGACACTTCTATCTTTTTGTAAAAAAAATTGAGGCTTTCTTTTTGGCATCTGAAGGAGGTGATTAAAGTGTTGATTTTTACCTCGCTACCAGATTCTGAAACTTTGAAGCAGGGAAACGAAATTTTCTTCCTGGTCTAATGAAAGATCAACCCTTTGATACTATCATTCAAAGAATTAATCTGAATTTGGATCCAAAGAAGAAAGTTAGGATCAGGCATACTTTAGCCACGTTTTAAAAGTTAAAAGAGAAAACGAAAATATAACGTGGTGAGTTTCTCTTTATTATTTTAATTTCTATTTTTAATTTTTATTGTTGTTGGCAATGGTCAAGTTTGAGCTCTTGTACGTCTAATTACGACACAACAAAAGTGGCGACGAGGATGCGCGATCTACAGAGCCAGTAAAAAGCTGAGGAAAACGGCGTCTATGCAAGTATAACAACTACATATTTTAAACTATCTGGAGCAAGAAAACAAAGGAGTAGAAAAGATCAGCATGACAAGTTCAAAAATCTAAAAAGAAACTCACCACGTTATATTTTCGTTTTCTCTTTTAAAGAAGAAAGTGATACCACAGCGATGCAGATTTTTAAAGAGAATTCAACAGGAAGGAGAAACAATTTCGGAATATTTTAGAGAATTGAAAAATTTAGCAATAAATTGTAATTTCGGCGATATGATGGGAACCATGATGCGAGACCGTTTTGTGGCTGGAATCAAGTTGGAAAACCTGCAAAAGAAGCTACTACAAGAAAACGACGATGTCACCCTGGATAAAGTTTTGCAGTGGCGATCTCGTTCGAACTGGCGGAGATAAATACAAGAGAATTACTAGATAAATTAGTGGCCAAGATATCCCCTGTGAATGGAAAAGATAAAAAGGGTGAGTGCAATAATAGTATGGTGCAGCATAGGCCTTTCAGGCAAAGGGGAGAAATAATGTGTTATAGATGTGGTGAAAGACATTCACACGTGGCCTCTGTTTGCCCTCATAGAACAAAGACTTGTTTTAAAATGTAAAAAACTGGGTCATTTAAGTAGGGTCTGCAAAGCTAGTAAAAAAATGTGGGGATGTAAATATGTACGAGAGGACTCTATATATTCTGTACAGGGCGAAACTGATGCCACAATAAATTTAACAGTAGATGATTATTCTTTGTGCTTTACAATAGATACAGGAAGTCCAGTTAGGTTAATACCTAAAGATATTTATAAGATTTATTGGCAAGGTAAAAAATTATTTCCAACAAATTTAAGATTAAAATCCTTTTGTGGTAAATCAATAGTGATTATAGGGCAAATAAATGTTTTTGTAAGAGAAGCCACCCAATATTTACGATTAATAGTTGTAAATGAAAATTCCAGGTGATTTTGTTAGAAAGAGAATGGCTTAAACAGTTAAAACTTGATTATTCTAGATTGTTTGGCATTAAAAATTTAAAAAATGAATCTAATAGAAATAGTTTGATTGATAGATATGCAGATTGTTTAACAAAGATTTGGGCTGTCTAAAGGATGTTAAAATAAATTTTAATTTAAAAAAGGATGTGACTCCTGTATTTTGTGAGGCCAGAAGTTTACCTTTCTCTTTAAAAAACAAAGTAGAGAATGAAATTGATCGTTTAGTGAATTCTTGCATTTTGTAACCTATAGTTCATGCATATTGGGCCGCTCCAATAGTACCGGTATTAAAAAAGGATTGTAGTGTAAGGATATGTGGTGACTTTAGATGTACAGCTAATAAAGCAATAGAATTAGATAGGTATCCCCTTCCATCGATCGATGAGATCTTTTCAAAATTATCTACAAGCACCGTACTTTCGACTCTAGACCTATCACAGGCTTACACACAAGTAATGTTAGCGGAAGAAGCCAAAGCTGTTGTTGATATAAACACAACAAAGAGGTTGTTTTCTTATAAAAGACTACCATATGACGTAGCGGTAGCACCAAATAAATTTCAGAGGATTATGGAAGGTCTATTTGCTGATTTGCCAGGTGTGGCCTGCTACATAGATGATATTTTGATTGCAGGAAAATACTTTGAAGATCATGAACAAGAGTTGGATCTAGTGTTTAGATGATTGCTAGAAAAAGGTTTAAAGTTAAACAGATATAAAGGTAAATTTAAAAAGAAATCGGCGAAATATTTAGGGTTTAAAATGGATATATATGGACTGCATCCCTTAGAAAATAAAATTAAAGCAGTGATAGAGGCGCCTGAACCTAAAGAATGTTTCCCAATTAAGATCTTTCATATGACTCTTAATTTATTATTTTAGATTCATATAGAATATAGCAAACATTTTAGCGCTATTCTATCAACTTTTGAATAAAAATTGTAGATGGAATTGGACGAAAGAATATCGAATGTTATTTTAAAAATGTAAATCATTATTAATGGACTATGGACTAGGCGTAATTCTGAGTCATAGAAATGATAGAAAGGAAGAATGCCCTATAGCTTTTGCTTCTAGAACATTAACTGAAGCGGAAAAACGTTTCTCTCAACTAGAAAAGAAAGCGTTGAGCATAACTTTTAGCGTTAAGAAATTCAGACAAAACTTACTGGGACGTAAATTTGTATTGGTCACAGACAACCGACCCTTAATTAATATATTTTCACCTCATAAACCAATTCCCATATGTGCATCATCCAGAATTAAAAGATGGTCCTTAAAATTAACTGCATGTAATTATACTGTGGAATTTCGAAAACTAGTGATAATTCCAATGTTGACGCATTGTCACGTCTTCCTTTAGAATCGAGTTTCAGGGAGTCTCTTGATGAAGACCAGGTACTTCTTCTCAGGAAGTTGAATGAGGTACCGTTCTCTTTTATGGAGGTGGCATATGAGACGCCCCAAGATAAAATACTGTCTATAGTATTAAGGAATGTTAGAGAAGGCAACTGGAAATTCACAAGGGTGTACCGAGAGAAAACCCACTAGCTCCTCATTATAAGATCAATGAGGAATTAAGTTTGGAGTTTGGCTGTCTTCAATGACGTGAAAGAGTGGTAATTCCCCAAAAAATAAGATCTTTAATTTTAAATGACTTGCATGAAATGCACATGGAGATTGTTAAAATGAAGATGATTGCCAAACGGTATTTTCTGGTGGCCAGGCATAGACAGTAACATCGAGGAGTTAACTAGAGAATGTAGAGTATGCCAAGAATCGGCAAACATGCCCCCGGCTACCATCTCGGAATCGACTTGGCCTGAAAACCGTGGCATCGACTTCATCTTGATCTAGCGGGTTCATTCATGGGAAGAATGTTTTTGGTTCTCGTGGATGCATACTCAAAGTGGATAGAAATTTTTATCATCAAAGATATTACCAGCAAAACGATTATAAATCATTTTAGAGAATTTTTTGCCAGATTTGGATTGCCCTAATTTTTGGTTACAGATAACGGAAGACAGTTTGTCTCCGGTGAATTCGAGCAATTTACCAAAATGAATGGTATACGGCACACTAAGACCAGTCCGTATAATCCTAGTACAAATGGTTTAGATGAGAGATATGTAAGAGAGTTTAAAAACCTTTTGAGAAAGAATAATGGGAAGGATGATTTAGAGACGAATCTACAAAGATTCCTATTTGCTAATAGAGCATTCCCCCAAACTGTAATAAAGGAATTCCCCCGCGGAACTGCTAATGAATAGAAGTTTAAGATCAAGATTCTCGAATTTATAATACCAAGATGGGAAATCCGCGAGAGGTATTTCATGAGGCCGTAAGAAGGCAGGAGCAGTTTACTACAGGTTGCGACGTTTATTTCCGCAACTATGCAACTGGACCTAAACGGGAAAAAGGTACCATTTTGAAATTATTGAGCTACCGTCACTACCTTATAAGTTGCAAGGGCGTCGTGTATAAGAGGCATATCAATCAATTGCGACCTGTGAGAAAGAAACAAGTGGAGACAAGAAATTTGATACTTCCTCGAACATCAGGAGAGAAGCCTGTAGGTGGAAGTCAGAAATAAAGTGAAAATGAGGTTCCAGAGGTTACATCAGGAAACAAGGAGGAGACTACTTCTGTGCACGTACCCTCTTGCACTCCTAAACCAGGGCCTGTTGCTGTGCACGTGCCCTCTTGCACTCCTAAACCGGAGCCTGCCGCTGTGCAAGTGCCCTTCCGCAGTCCTAGACCTCAGAGATCCAGGAAACCCCCAGACCGACTGGAATATTATTAAGGAGGGAGATGTGTTGTGTATGTAAATATATGAAGATTATTTGTATTCTTTAAAGTCTCATTATGTAAGAATATATGTGTATATAAATTGGACATTTTTGTTAGCCAAACGAAAAGAATAAAAGCTAAAAAAAGAGTCATGGTCAAGTTTGAGTTGTTGTACATCTAATTACGACACAACCTTAACAACATACATCCTCACTGAAGAGACAAAAGTTGCCTGTTATGCAGATTATATAGCCATATGGCACACAAGTAGCAGTATAGAAATATCAGAAAAATACTGAACACATCAATGAGAGGACTGGAGAAGTGGGCAATGAAACTCAAAATGACAATAAACCCAATAAACACAAACCTATAGGTCTCCTTCACTGACAGGAAAAAAAGGCATGAATTTAACTCCAAAATAAGCATAAACAACCATATAATTGATAAAATTAGATCTCCAAATTACCTAGGTGTGATACTTGATGAGGAATTGCGATTTACAGAACACATAATTAGCACCTCAAATAGAGCTTCCAGAAACTTAAACTTTCTGAGAAGGCTATGTGGAACAAATTGGAGAGCAAAACCCAAAATTCTAAGAACAACATATATCACCTTAATAAGGCCAATAATGGAATATGCAACACCTGTTTGGGCTCCCTCAAGTTCATCACTAAAAAGAAGACTAGACAGTATTCAAGCAAAAGCGGCCAAATTAATCACTGGTTCTGTTTCAAATACCAACAATTAGAAAATTCAGAGAGAATGTGGTCTAGACCTACTTGAAAGCAGAAGACAATTAAAAACAATAAAATTCACCAATAGCTTAAAAACTAAAGAAACCGAACACATATCCCATAGAACCTATTTAAACTGGACACAAATAGAAAGGCTCAAAAGATCTTGAACACTTCAGTACGACAGCAATATTAGAAAGAACATAAATATGAAACATAATGAATTTCAAATTCGAGAATAACCAATATTTCCTAACCTATTGCCATCAAATGTAATCATCAATCTTAACCTGAATGAACCCTGCAATAAAAAAAGAGAACAAAAACATACTTAAAAAGAAAGGACTTGACACAATTGGTTTATGCGATCAGATAAATTATTTAACAATATATACAGATGGATCATCAGACTTTACCATAAGTAATGGAGGGGCTGGAATTAACATAATACTGCAAGATGGAACATACATCAAAATCAAAGAAGGAGCAAGAAATATTTCGTCAAACTTCACTTGTGAACTGACAGCTATCTGGAAAGCTCTTGATGTATGCCTTAACCAACCATCCCTGCATCAAGCAGAAGGAATTTTAATATACAGCGACTCCATATCCGCTCTAGAAGCAATTCAGAAGGGCAATACTATAACCACACAGAAAATACATTCGTTACTTACTCAACTGATATCATTGGAGAATAATTGCATTTTACAATGGATTCCTGCCAGTGTTTGGATCGGGGGTAATCAAATGGCAGTTGAATTTGCAAAGGAAGCCAGAAAGTTGAGCCAAAGGAAAGAACAAATGTCATTATTTAACGCTAATACTTTTGCAAAATACAAGATAAATAAACAAAAAATAAGAAAAGACCAAAATGTGAAATAAACTCCGAGAGAAAAATGACAAAACTATAACAAGTTTTAGAACAAAACATTATAAAGGATGACAATACATCCAGATGGCACAATAACCTATAGAACATGCAACAACTGTCCTGGTGTGGAACTAACACCTACCCACATATTCTCATGCCCGCAGCCTTGCAGAAAATTGACATAGACCCAGAGCAGCTGCTTTACACACCCAAGATAGTGGACAATGCTGCTGCTGCTGTGATAGAGATGCATGGAGACATCTGAGGCTCTTTATTGGGCACGACAAAAACAACAACGGCATTCCAGAGTAAAATAAATCATCAGAGATAGATAAATATTTTTCAAATGAATTAAAATAAATAAACCTATCCCCCGATTTTCACGGTACTTGTTTTACACCTTTTCGCTTTTACACGGTTTTCCAAATAAGGTTTTTTTTTTGTGTATGTCGCACTATACTAAATGCTACTGTGATTGAACACATGCGTTGTGTACACATCTCACGAGGAATCCCGAGCTTATGTTCTGACTACATATTTTAACCTGTCAATGCATTTTATTTTTATTTCTGTGTACACCTATCCCCCGATTTACACGTTTTTCTCAGGAACGTATCTACCGTATAAATCGGGGGATAGGTGTATAATCGATACTGAGAGAGAGTTGAATATAAAAAAATTTGAAAATTATTATTTTCGAAATTTAAATAGCTGAGAGGATTCCAGCAAACCGCATCTAAAATATCAGTTTTTTTTTCTTTGCTACATGTTTTAATTTGCATATACCTATTTTACATATCTCAGATTGTATTTAAAAATCGTTAACCATTTCTTCTAACTTTTGGCGAAATGGTGTTTTATTAATTTATCATTTGATATTATTAGGTTTCTTTCCTGGTTTTCAAAAAGGAAAAATACGTGTCGTCCAGTTATATTTTTCAATTTATCAAACATTTTGGCCGCTTAATCGCTGATTCTGGTAGAGCGCCATCTAGCGAATAAAGTTGTAACTAAAATCAATTTCGAATTTTTCATTATTTGCCATAAAAAATCCCATTGCATCCTGAACACAATGGTGTTTACCGCATTGCTCTAGCACAAATATTCGCGGAGTTATTAATTTTTAAAGTTGTGCGGGACTTTTGGATCACCCTGTATATTGTTGCCTTTTCTTGCGAGGACTCCTCTGGTCGAGCACTCAGGACGTATATGTCCAAACTTCTCTTGCTGCCACCTTGTCCAGAAAACTATTCGTATACAAGACAGCGATCAACCGAAAGTTTGGGTAAATAATGGTAAATATGTATATGCAAATATATAAAATAAGGGTAAATGTACATTGATACATATACAAGATCTTCATTGGTGACGCCCACCCCAGGAAAGATTCTGCCATCGATGGATCGCCATAGTTCTTTCCCATAAAGTAGGCAGGAGAGATAAAGATTATAAAGAGCATTTCTCCTATCCTGATCATGTAACTGACTTTCTGAGAAATTGCATCAACTATCGGAAGGCATATCAATTAAAGGTTGGTTTGATATCTTTGTTGTCGAAAAATTAGGAAAAGCCAAACAGATAGGTTTCGGAGCTGTTGATTAGATTGTACCTCAATGAACCTCAAGTCCCCAATTCCTGAAACTGTGAGAGCAATACTCCACTACAATCCAGCGACGATTACCAGGAATTTCAAAATTAATATGATTCAATATAGAACAACTAATAAACAGGTTTTTATGTTCCACTAAATATTTTACCTCTTCACTCAATATACGCTGATCGTCCCTATCCGCTTTTTTTCCTGATATAGATCGAATTATAAACTGACAATCATTTTATCCTTTTTGGTGCATTTTAATAAAGGCTTTAAAATGTTTTTATCCATTAATTATATAAACGCTTTTACGATGCACTAGCGCGCCATCTGTTATCAAATTACAAAACTATTTTAGACGTGTAATATTCTTTTTAAAATAAAACAATTTCTACTGCCCTTACTGCAATGGAAAAATTAAAGGGAGGGCCTGGCTCATCAGTGGTGAACCCTCCCAGCGGTTTCGCCAGTTTAATCTACCATACCGCTGTTATATTGCATTTTTGGAACTTCCTTTTATAGTGATACTGATGCTTGACTCTTCGAATGGGTATTTTAGATGAACTATGGACATAAGCTTTTAGGACATCAGAATTACATATAATTATAAATATATAATATGCTTCGAGCAATCGCTCTTCGGCAAATATCGATTTGTGTCTAAAATAGTTTTGTAATTTGATAAACGTTTTTCCCTGATTTATAATATTATAAAATAAATAAAGATTCCAGGGCTAAGTTTCTTTTATTTTCAAGCTTTCAGACTTGTCAGTCTTTCAACAGGAGTAAATTGGTTAAAATGATACTACTGTTGAAGGACTGACAAGTTTGACAGCTTGAAAATAAAAGGTTTGCACAATAAACTTAGCCCTGGAAGCTTTATGTATTTTATTTTAATTAATTATATTCCTGTTTAATTTTGCTGAGATGGCCTGGCTGAAATAGATTCAGACTTCTCAAATTTTACAGACTGAACTGAAGATTCCAGGCCTTTCTTTTGGAGCTTCAGACTTTTGCTAATCTTGAGAAGTCGATTCTTTCTCGGAAACTTCCACTCGGTCCTCCCAATTTGCATTTTCTTTATTTCCCGACCTAATCAAATTGGCATTATCTTACGTCGATTGTTTGTCTTGGAAATTTTAAACTTCCATTGGGATTTCCTTTTCCTTTGTTATCTTGATAACAGAGTTTTCTGTATTGTAGAAAGATCACGCCATCTTCTGTTTCATCGACAGGGGTATCTTCCAATACCTGGAAGGAATTAAAGATTGCTATTTCACTGCTCTTCATCGTCGGAAAATGTGAAGCTTATACACAGCGTGATCAAATTTCCTTGATAATTGATTTATTTGTCTTTTTTTCACATATTTTGAACTATTAATACTTTTTTAAGTTCCGATAATCATTTGTTGGTTGGAAGTTGATTCAGAAAAAACACAGCCACATCAACCAATGATTTATTTAACTCCCGACGTTTCAGTGAATTCCTGTCACTCTCTTCAGGAGAATGATTATTTTGAATCCTAGTTCTACTTATACATACACGATTTTCTGAAATAGATGTAAAGCGTCACGTATTTGCATATATACAGTTAAACCTGTCTATAGCTCCCCCTCTAAATAGCGCCCGATTTTAAATACGTAGTACGATGCGATTTACATTAAACGTGACCTGTCTATAGCACCCCCTCTCTATAGCATCCTATTTTGGCGAGTCCCAAGAGGGGGCGCTATAGCCAGGTTTAACTGTATATTCAAAGTAACAATTCCCCTGAGGAGAGTGTCAGCAGGTCACTGAAACGTCGGGAGTTAAATAAATCATAGTTAGAATATAATATTTTACATAGATTTTAAAAGCAAGGTAAATATGTTTAACGATATATTTTTGAACTCCGTATATATACCAGGTCTATTAGTATGAAACGCGAAAATTTTCAGTGAATTCAAAAGTTCACCAATTCCATACAACAAAAGATTTTTTATTCAAAGTAATTGCCCTGATTAGCTATACCCTCGGACCACCTTTCAGGCAATTTTCGAATTCCTTGTCTGAAAAATTCTATTCCTTTTGAGTCGAACCAGTCAACAAGCCATTTTCAGAGTATGTCTGAGTTATAAAATTCCTGGTTTTTTAGGGCGTGTCCTAAAGATGTGAAAAGGTAGTAGTCCGACGGTGCTAAGTCTGGTGAGTACGGCGGGTGGGGTAAGAGTTCCCAGCCCAAGTCTTTTATGGTGTTTTTGACCACTGTAGCGTTGGGGGATGGAGCGTTGTCATGCTGCAGTATCAGCTTGTTGTGCTTTTCACGCCATTCCGGTCTTTTTTCATTCAACGTCTCTCTCAAACTGTGCATTTGTTGTTCGTAGCGACTAGTATACCAGGTATTGACCGTTTCGCCAGGTTTCAGGAGCTCGAAATATACTACGCCGGTCTGGTCCCACCATACGCAAAGCATTGCCTTTTTTCCGAAGCGATTGGGCCTAGGCGTCTGTTTTGGAAATTGGCCGGGCAGGCCCCACGACTTTTGGCGAGTAGGATTGCTGAAGTGGATCCATTTCTCATCAGAAGTTATGATTCAGTGCAACAATGACTTCTTTTCATGCCTGGCGAGTAGCCCTTCGCAGGTTACCAGACGCCGTTCTTGCTGCCTTTCGCTCAACTCGTGGGGGACCCATCTGGAAAGCTTTTGGGTCATTCCGAGGCTGTTTAAACGTAGGGAAACAGCACCTTGAGACACCTGGAACTGTTTTGCGAGTTTCTCCTGCGTTTGGGTACTGTCCTCATCCAACAAAGCTTGCAGTTCAGTGTCCTCGAATTTTTAGGGCGGTTTTCAACGTGGTTCATTATCAAGTTCGAAATCGCCACTTTGGAATTTTTTTAAACCACCTGTAACACTGCGATTATGTCAGAGCGTGGTCGCCGTAAACTTCCTCGAGTATTCGGTGGGCTTTAGTGCACTTTTCTTCCAGTTGAAGGCGAACAACAAAACTTCCCGCAAATGGGCACTTTTTGGCTCGGAAATTGCCATTTTCCATGGGCTCCAGAAATTTTCCTCGATTTGAATTTTTCTAAAACTGCATGCGAGCTGATGCCACGTGAGTCAAAAAACAAAACGCTTTCAACAGCGCCACCGTCGGATAAAATAAAGTTGCACAGCGCCTTCTGGAGGCCATTTTCGCATTTAATACTAATAGACCTGGTATATAATGAAAAATGAATTTTTAAATATAGTGTAAGAACGTTTGAACTCTTAAAACTGTTTTTGCAATCTCACTCCGTACATTTTTATA